>JBBIGA010050960.1:0-12885 GCA_037576975.1 Alestes dentex
CTGTTAGATAACTTGCCTTCACCAAATTCATTGAGTATGACAGCTATTCTTTTGTTATGCTGCTCCGTCAGTATGTAATTCAAAAGCGTTGTCTTCCCTGCACCTGTAGTGAACACATTTAAATGTCAATGTATATTAAAGAAAACCATTTGAATTAGAATCTCAGGTTGAACCAAATATAAAATAAAATAATAAAAATTATTTGCAACCAAAAAAAATTGTACATTACAAGAACTATTTGGTGAAGCTGTTCTAGTCGCTCCTTGGGTGTGGCCAAGATCATCACTGACTTTGGCCCTAAGCACTAAGCAGTCTTAACATTATTTTGTGGCAGCTGAAATTCTATGCACAGATCTGAACAACTGCATGCAATCTACATATCAACAGCTGGGGCAGCTGGTGGCCTAGTGGTTAGGGAGTTGCCCCTGCGATTGTGGGTTTGAATCACAAGACTGCTTGTAGCACAACTGAGGTACCCTTGAGCAATGTACCATCCCACACACTGCTCCCCAGGCACTTAGTGAGGGGCTTAAATACGGAGAAAGATTTTATATTGTTCACACTGTGCAGTGTGCTGTGCTTAATGTAAAGGGTAAAGGGGGCATTTGGCTGAAGATCTTATGCAGAGTGACTTACAATCATTAGTTACAGGGACAGTACCCCTGGAGCAACTGAGGGTTAAGTGTCTTGCTCAAGGACACAATGGTAGAAAGTGGGGGGTCTGAACCTGCGATATTTGTGGTCATCAGGTTCACAGGCAAGTGTTTTACCCACTAGGCTACTACCACCCAAACATGTGACTACAGAGTCCACTTTATTTTACTTTAAAACCATACCTGTCTCAACTGCAGACTTGGAGGATTACAAAAAGTCCAATCACTGTGGACAGCACTATGAAGCCTGACACAATCAGGTAAAACCTGACTTGAAAAATGTCACTTATGCAGAAGCACTGCACTGAGTCTGTTCCATTCTCATGCACCACTGAGATCAGTCTCAATTTTCATTCTTAGTGGGGTTTCTGTTCTAAAGTTCAGAATCTACATTTGTGGAAAGAATACTGTAAAATACTGTTAAGAATTACAAACTGACCCAGGTATCCTGTGATGATGGTCACAGGTATTTGGGTTGCAGATGCTGTGGGATTTTCCTCAATAGGAACCAACTCTGGACAGTCATCCTCTTCATCCATCAGGACCTATGAAAAAAAGAAGAAATTGACTGGCCGCACAGAGCCCTGACCACAACCCCATCCAACATCTTTGGGATGAACTGGAACAGAGATTGTGAGCCAGGCCTTCTTGTCCAACATCAGTGCCTGACCTCATAAATGCTCTACAGAAAGAGTGGGCACAAATTCCCACAGAAACTCTCCAAAATCTTGTGGAAAGCCCTCCAAGAAGAGTGGAAGCTGTTACGTCTGCAGTGGGGGGCCAACTCCATATTAAAGTCTACGTATTTAAATGCAATGTCATTAATGTCCCTGTTGTTGCAATGGTCAGGCATCCCAATACTTTTGTCCATATGTTGTATAAAGCCCGCAGTACTCATCACACCATAAGCATTAATTATTGCAGTTCGTTTGAATTGACTTTTTACTTTTTTGCAGTGCACGGAAATACTGATGGTTAGAAACCGTATGTTTGCATTACAGAGAAATATTTGTTGGTGTACTGGTCAGGCGTCCCAATACTTTTGTACATTTAGTGTATGTATTTCACCACACCGTCAAGCTAACCGGCCAGCTCACTCGTCACGATTTCCCTCAAGAACTCAAACACGACTGCAAAAGCGCACATATACATTAAGCTGCATACAAAACACCAAAAACAGTAACTTACGTGTTATTCTTTATTATTTAACTCGACTTTTTAACACGTTATTTAAAAATACTGAACATTCAGCTGGTGTAACGCACATTAAGGTTCTACTTGTACATGAGCATCTTCTGACAGTTCCTACGTTTACCAAAGCAAAACTATTGTAAAATCTCTTGTATAAAAGCACTTTACAAGCACTTGTATGAACCCAGGAGGAGTGGTATACAGGTTATGTAAGGTTTTGGAAGAATCTGTTGGTATATGCAGCATTCCAATATCTTGAGTGTATTTATAATATTATAATAAAGAATAAAGAATAATTACGATCGCTTCTATGTACAATGACTATGTGTAATGACTAATTATATGTATCACAGTATACTTCGGAAAAAAAACCACTGAGTGTAGAATTTAATTTCAGCCCGTTTCAGAGGTATTCCACTAGTCAAACAATGCTATAGCAGAGACCCCTAAACCGGAGACGGCGTGACAAACAAAAGACAAAATAATGTGGAAAAATATGCAACGACAAAAGGAAATAAACATGCACCAGTATACTGTTTATCCGATGAGAAGTAAAACAACTGTATAACTGTATGATTATGTTTTGTGGCTTTTCTCGGACATTAGCTCTTTGCCAAAGATTATAATAAAAAAAATGAAGATTGCAATTAGCTAACGTGTAATTTATTTCCAGTGTTTGGAACCAGACAAAAGAGGTGAAGTTGGACTTCATTTTTTTTCTGATACTTGGTCACACGTCCTCTTGCCCAAATAACAGCATCAGTGCTGTCAGGGAAGGATTTGCACCAGTTTCTTGATATTCCTGTTTATTTATTTTAGGTAACTCTTCTACTAACATGGGAGAACATTTCAGCTAGAGCTTGTGAGTGTCTATTTCTGCATTTCAACCTGCTGTTTAAATTGCAGATTGAGATTATGATGGTTAGTCAAAGTGTCCTGTCTAGGTGTTCTATCATGTATGTTGAACCAGTTATACACAGATTTGGACCTATGCAGCCTATCGCTCATCATACTAAAGTAAGATTTTTTTCAGTTCAGTCTCTATCAGACGTGACTGGTACTAGCATTAAGGGGCTACGTTATTAAAAAATCGGAGAATTAATCATGTATTTTACTTTTTTGTCCAGTACTGCGTTGTCCACGAGAGGGCAGCAGAGTCCTCAATTTTCACATCACAGTGTTTGAGACAGATGCTCTTGTAGACAACAGTGCGGAGATCTTTGAATTACGTAAAATTATTGTGTCCCAGATAGCAAAAAGAATTCTAGGGATGAGACATGATTTTCGAATAATCGAATATTCGATATACGTTCGAATATAGAATAGTTATTTCGAATACCGTTTTAGCCATATCATACTTAAGGGACTCAGAAAAAAACACGGAACAAAAATGAAGACGTTTCCTAACCACTATTTCATGTAACGCATTGATTCAGCCGGAAGGTGTCGCTAACAGTCAAACTCCCTGCAGGCACGGTAGACTAGGCCTAATTAGCCCATAGGCTACTCCAAAGTAACAGAAGAAGAAAACTGAACTTTACCGTGCGGCGCAGGGCCACGTCAGAGCGGATCTACCGGGCTGGCGTCTCACTGACTATGGGGAGGCGATCAGTCGTGAACTATAACGGCCCTGGACTTTCTTTACCAGCTCGGCCGTGGTTCCGGGGGGTGAGACCATCTCATAGGTGAGTTGCTCAGTGAAGATACTGTTCATTTACTGTACTGTGATTTGGAAGGTTCGGAAAGAAAGCCATGCACAAATAAAAAAATAAACAAAAAGTGCTATTTTCAGAAGGCTAAAAAGAGCTCTGTTATTGGTGCCGATGTACATCATTTTTGCATTAAACGACGGTGTCGTGTGATCAAACAGTTTGTGGAAAAATCCCTGTTTCACCCTCTCTGTCATCGTGTGTTTGTGCGTGCGGGCGGGGGAGGGGGTCGATTTTCGAATAATATTCGAATAGTTCTCATCGATTTTCGGATAGTGTTTTTGCCAAAAAGTCACATCCCTAATTAATTCAACATTGAATTACAGTCGGAAAGGTTGGTATATGGTTGAGGTATAAACTTCAACTTTAAATTTTACATTTTTACAGCAATCACGATTTATGTTGTCGAATTGTTGTGTTTTCAACAAAAAAACCCTAAATTTAAGGAGTTGCCCTCGCAAAAATTGGGCGACACCATTTTTCGGGAGCGCACAGGGGGGTCTCAAAAATTCTAACTTAAGCATCATATGCTTTGGACACTGAATAATGATTTTTTTTCATTATGTGCAAATATTGTTAAAGAGTATGTGTAATGTGCAATAATAAAAACATTTAAAAGTCACATTTGGACGAAGATTGTAAGGAAGGAGGAGAGCCGTGTCTCCTATAAGCATGCAGCTCTTAATGGAAGGTGAGTGGTTTTAATTACTCTTAAACTAAGCTGATTCTGTGAAAGTAATTGCAGTGTTATGTGATTATTTTGTATAAGATGTTATAGTACTGATTAGATCTCTCGAGTCTTTCGAACGACTCAAACCCGAAGACTCAAGAAACTATAGACGCTGCAGTTGTTAAGGACATGCTTCTTTCTGTTAAGGATATGCAACCTCCAATGTAGAAGCTGAAGACGAAGGAGAAATTCGTGAAAAAAACATTCAGGTAAAAAAAAAAATTTACATGGACTTTGGCTAATACACTTTGTCTTAAATACATTTTCTGTTTATTTATTCTTTAGGCCAAATCCCTGGTTTATTCAGTCAGACACGGATGAGCCATTAAGTGCTGGTGTTAAATGAAAGAAAAGGCTTGCCAAACCACCTAATGTTTGTTTATTCATAAATCAAATGTTTAAATAACCTTGCACAAATTCAATTAGATTTCAGTAGAGATGGCAAACTCCAGTCACTCCCACGCTGTGTGGTCCCCACAGCATGCAAGGAGTGGTACATAATGTAAGCAAACACATTTGCAAATTAAATTACATTTACAAATTGAATGGAATTACCATTATTGATTTTTGGATTAAAACATTAATTAGGATAATTGATATTAGGTGATAGATTAGTTGGTATAAAAATAGTTGTTAGTGGCAGCCCTACTTCGCCACACAACTTGCAAGCTGATTGGTGCAACTGACTAGGGCATACGCTCAGGACTAGTTGTCTTCTATATACCCAACAGTAATGTATCATAAGCAGCTTATTTTGTCAACTGCTGACAAGTGCCATATATGAAACCTACATTTTTAAACAAGGGAAAAAATACATTGTTTAAAAAAAAAAAAAAAAAGAACTGGGGCAGGTATTACAAAATATCTCCTTACAGGCACCACACATGCAAGTAAAAACACTCGCAGTGTACTTGAAATGCAAATGAAATCATCAGCTTGATTTGCAGACAGTTTGCAGTCTTCAGGTCTTAGCTCTGCTGCTCTTCCTATTTTAGACTCATTTAATGGCAGCTATCTGGATGACTTGCAGTCTTCAGACCCAAGAACAGTAAGTCAATTCATGGGTGTTTCCCTGAATGTTTGTTTGAGGAGCTACTTGCCCCTGTGCTTGCAACAGAGGACAAGTTATCTACTTAAATTAAAACGTGTATACATTTCAGATGCATCACCAAGATCCGTCGAAGGCCACCGCAACACTATAACACCCTCACAACACACAAGGAATGCTATGTCACAAGTACCAGCCTTTATAGTAGTAAGGCATAATTTCATATAGGAAGAAAGCTGTATTTACAATTTCTGATGATTGAGTTTTTTTATTGCCTCTCTTTATATCTGTTTGGCACCTAAAGCAACTAACTAATCAAGGTCATAATGGTGAGTAACCAAAAAGCATTGTCAGTATTTGGATAACATGATGCATTGAGTGGAATGCTTTAAACTTCCCAATTTTTGATGTAATTTTTCAGAATATTTTTATGTCTATATTTTGTTAAAGTTGTTGAAGGATGAGACAATTAACTTGTTACTCATTTGCATTCTTTTAAATATATGAACTTCAGAAGGATTTAGGATTTAGTATTGATGGCTGTTTTACTTACAGGCTGATTTTGATGCTGAAGACAAACAGTTCCTCAGTATGTTGAGGAAAAATAGTGTATGTCAATAATTTCAACTGTGTTTGAGCAGGGTTGGAGTACCACCAGCTGGAGTCCCCACGGCAAGCAAGTTCTGGTATGACACTGTACTTCTTTTTGCTCCGAACTCCAAGACATTTTGGCCAGAAGTTCATATTGCAAAGGTGGAATACACACCAGTTCAGACACAAGTCATCATCTGTAACTCCCAAATCAAGTTTTAATTTTATAATCTAGCAGGCTAAGATGAATTAATGTTAAGTCACTGAGATACAGCCCCCTTCCTCCCCCACAAAAAGCAGTAAACAGTATGTGAATTTACTCCTCTTTAATTAAAATAAAATGCATACCCAAGAAATGCTTTGTGTACGAGTTACAGCATTTGTTCTCCGTACCTCTATACTTCTTTGAAGGGACATATCTCCAGTAGGATCATATGCCATCAGTGCCTGATAAAAGCAGTAATGGTAACTGAACGAAACCATCATATTCACATTAATGAACCAATGTGGCAGGGCCATATTTTTTGTCATTCTGTTTTATTTATTTAAATCTTATTTGTTTCAGCTGCTGCTTGACAGTTTGACCAGAAGCGTTTCCATCTGGCCTTCAGCGACACCGTTAAAAATGGCTGCGTTATGCTCCAGAGAGAGAGAGGGAGGCATTAAAAGGACAATCAAGTAAACTTAGTGACTGGCCGTTTGATCACGAGATGTTACACCCGCCCCTCAGCAAGGAAATTTGGGTGGAGTTTGATCCATGTTTGGATAAATATTTGTTGTATTTGAACTTGTTTTGTTTCAATATGCAGTAAACATTGTATTTTCATTGCCTATATTAAAACATTTGCACGCTAATAATTTAACTTTTAACAAGCTTTATTTTTTTTTCTAACGTAGTTTCAACAGTAAATCACTTAATGTTGCTGAAGACTGGCTTTAGATGATGGTTGAATCAACATTGATAAATGTTTTCTCAATATAAAATCAACTAAAAAAATAGCTCTGGATTGACCTTTTAGGTTATGGTTAAATTTATGTTGATTTATTGACAATTATGTTTTAAAATCAGCTGTTGATTCAATGTAAAACATGACGAGCGCTTTCAATTTGATTGTCGCGTATCAACATAGATTCATTATTTTTTCCTGACGACTGTTCAATGACTCTGCTATCTGGGATGTTAGTAATGTATTGAGGTTGATCATATAATTATCTAAGTAAAAATAAAACAGGTTCCTGACTTGTTTGTGGTGGTGGTGTGTAGTTAGTAGCCAGACTGGAGAACTGTATGAGGAGTGGCCAGAACTCAGGAATGGCTCTCTGTCCTGCTCAGTGAAGTATGCTTCCACTTTCCTATTTAGGACTATTTAGAAGTTGTATGAAACAGTGCTTTTTGAAATGAAAGTGCCTAAAAATCACACATTTGTTCTATATAACATTTCTGCACAACCGAACCAACTGCATGAACCAAATCAGTGTCCAAGCTCCACTGAGGTCAAGGTCTGATGCTATTGGCTTAAAACTTGAGAGGTCTGATTTCATTGGCTAAGCCAGGAATTACTCTTTCCTCCTGTGCCAAACTAACCTTTGAAAAAACTGATTCATCTGGTTGGTTAAAGACAAATTAGTTCACAGTCCTACTTGTTACTACAGTACATAAATATTTGCATATTTTCCTCAAGATGTGAGGAAGTTTATCTCATTTTAAAAAACATTAAGATAATAAAGAATATTCTGAGGGAAATTATTGTCATTAGCAAGCTCAGGGCAACAAGAAAGAAAAAGATAAGACAGAAAAAATAAAAAGGTAGACAATAACAGTGCAACACAATGACCGGAGCATTCGTGTAATTAATAACAGTAACACTGACACTGCTGGGCTTAAAGATTTAGATCAGTACTGCAAAATAGAAACTGATTTGAAGTGGCTAAGTGTAAATGCAAAACAAAATGCAATAAAATAGCAGCACATGAGGTAATTACAAATGACCTTATCATACTGTTTAAAAATAAGCAAAAAGTGACATTAATTTTGCAGTCACACATAGACTATAATCATAAAGAACATGAGAAAGCAACATGTTAGACATTTTTGTATAAACAGAGCTAAACCATTCACAAAACCTGATCACTAAGGATACATTATGATTTCTTCAAACTTGGTAACCTACAAACTGGGAAAGCTCCATTATCACTCAGCTCCACTATCCACTTCTGCTTCGGTCTCTTTATTTTAGTAAGTGACTGAGCTTTATGGGGTTTTTTTTTGTTTTTTTTTTTTTTTTTTTTACTTTTTTTTTTAAACAGAAAATACTGCTGTAAACGGTGTTTATAGCATTTACAGAGTGAAACCTTCTAGGTGGATGTTTTTTAACAGTTGTCACCCACATTTTAGAATTGTTAATGCTTTTTTCATACAGTGTCATGTGAAAATGATGTAATTCAGAAGCAAGTTTCAGTAACGACAAATGTTTGTACTGGACAACACGGTGGTGGTGTGGAGAGATGGTTGAGGGTTGTGGAGAGATGGTTGAGTATTCAATTTCTGGTGGCCAAGGTCCTTTCTGTGTGGAGTTGCATGTTCTCCCATGTCTCAGTGGGTTTCTGTCAGGAGCTCTGGTTTTCTCTCGCAGAACAAAGACGTGTGTCAGGTTAGTTGGAGATACTCAGTCTCTGGCTGAGACTGATTGTGTGTGTCTGACCTGTAACAGACAGGCAACATGTCCAAGGCGTTTCTCTGATTTTTGCCCTGTGACGCCTGGAATAAGCTCCACCGTGACCCTGGTCAGGATATGCGACTGATGACTGGAATGTTTGTATAAAAACATTTATACAGTGTTTAGGGGTAAAATCATACTTAGTTTGGCCTATTAATGGAAAGCTGGAAGATCTGATGAAAACCGAGGTTCTGTTTCTTCTATTGGATTCTATATGAAAACACAATCAACAGCAGACATAAAAAGAGAGGCATTTCTCTTATAGACTGCATTCATTTTTAAGCAGATTCCTCAAAAACACCCATCAGTAATGTGGCCAGATCAGTTATGTGTAACTCACAGCACTGCAGGTTTCAGTGATCTCTTTAATTTAGCAAACTTAATTAACCATTATGCTGTTCATACATTAAAGCAAAGGTGTTAGAGCTAAGAAAACTCTAAAATCTGCAGAAATTTGGCCATCTAAGGAAACTACAGATTACAGCAATCTTAAATGTTTATTGCAATCCACAGTGAGACTTGGATTCAATAAAATTTTGTTCATAATTTTTGATGAATGCAGACTGTCAATATACAATAATAAAATGTTATCAACATACATCATCCACCTGTGCTGCATTATCCTGTGTCATTTCATCCTGCATTCCTATTGGTTGGCTAATAGATGCACAGCAGTAGATACATTGTGAAATGGTCAATTTTTTGACACATTCGTATTCCAAGCTACCTTTGGTTGCAAGACTGTAACAATGTCCATCTTTGAAGCTCTTTAACAGAGTGATGAAGGACAACCATTTTGGAGCTTATTTCTTTTACGTTGGTCATTTTTTGTCTGGGAAAGCCAAACATCGCCCAGAACTGCCACTGTACTATTGCTCATCTTTAGGTATTTATTAAACAAGTGCTCATTATTGATAAGAATGTTTGTGCTAAGAAAAGAAATAAAAAGAATACTTTTCATAATAACAATGGGAGCTTGCATAGAACCTGTTTTTGCATTTAATCTCTTCTGTGTTTAAGCTGATCTTTTGATGCCAGTGTCAAAATCATTCAAAAAAACTTAAGTGCCCAGGGGTCCGTGGAACGACCTAATTAGTTTTTATACAAAACAGCTTAACTGCTGTCTATTTATAAGTTGATATGTGATGGCAAATAAACCAAATCTTTTAACCAAAAAATATTTTCATATACGGCACCTGCTTTTGACCAAACTAGGAACATTCAGTACTTTTTCAACA
This sequence comes from Alestes dentex, assembly GCA_037576975.1. NCBI lineage: Eukaryota > Metazoa > Chordata > Actinopteri > Characiformes > Alestidae > Alestes > Alestes dentex. Next base: position 9,878 of record JBBIGA010050960.1, read on the forward strand.
GATAAATTTGAGTGAATCATCACTTACTGTTAATGGCATGTCTATGTGATTAACTGCAAAACAAATAAAAGGTTAGTTGTGTTACAGAATTCTGTGAAACATGAATTGGTCAATATTACATTCGAAATTCACACTGAGGTAAAATGTGAACGCACACGTATTTCATCTCGCCCCCTCCAATTTTTTAAATCAAAGATACTCTTGAAATACTCACCATTATGCGATGGCCGTTTTGACGTTTCAGACTTTACTGGATTTGTTTTTTGTTTCACACAATAAGTTGTTAAAATGCATAAAACAAGTAATACTCCAACTCCTATGAAACCAAGTCTTTCCCTTGATGTCGGTTTGCACTGAACATCCTCCACAAAACTGCCTTCCTTACTCTCAATCTCATTTGTGATTGAGCAGCTTAAAAAAAGATTGAAGACTGTTTACAAAATGCAAAATACAGTGAAGAAGATATTTATTTGAAACAATAAGCTTTTAGTTAATAAAACAAACTTTTAACTTACTCAGTCCATTTGGTGCAGTTTACACCCAGTGGAGAATAAAATCCTGGTGGACAGGCTTCACACACAGTATCTGAGCTTTTAGTCCCTGTAAATAAACACTAAAATATTCAAGCAAAGGAGCCAAACCATTTACATATGATCACTATGTAAAGCATAAATGCTTATTTACCAACCACAAGCAACTTTTGAATTCATATTCTCATATACAAAGCAACAAACATTTGTTTTTGTTTTTAATTTAGCAATTAGTTAATTCCAGTATTTGCTCAATTAATGCATTTCACCTGAGCTGGTTAGGCCCAGAAACTAATGAATTATGCTTTGAAATCATTTAATGAGTCGGGAAACCAATGAAACGTTAAAACCCACCTGGAGTTTTTATTTTTTGTCCTGGCTCACACTGTCTGTGCTTTGATGTAAAGGTGCATTCATGGCGTAAGTAATCTTTACAGTGATATCCATCAAGGACTTCACAGACAGTATCGCTCACCGTGGTACACCGATGTAAAACATAAAGGCCTTGTGCTATAAAGTCACATCAGAAAACGTTAATATTTAAGACATATACAGGAAAGTGTTAGGAAAGGCACAAATGAAGGATGCATACTCTCATCACAGGTTTTACATGGAAAACAATTTCTCAGGCCATTGGGTTCACTCATGAATGTTCCTCTGATGCAAGGTCTGCATGTGGTACTTGAATCACCAGTGCAGTCTCTGAGGACCACCGTCCCTGAAAAACACAGACATTTTGGAGCTGAAAGAAAATTTACTGATAGATGGAACCAGGATAAAATTAAGGTTACACTAAAAAAGGCTCACTAACTCATGAACTGATCTATGTGCATGAGCTAAGCTAGACAGCAACAGGACATTTGAAATGATTTATTCCAAAAGACATTTTTGCTGGGATCTGAAATAGTGTGTGTGCACCAACAAACTGTGAACTTATTATGCAAAAGTAAAAAAACACACGTCTATAGAGTTCTGTAATAACTTTTATTCATATTTATTCAAATAAAAAGATCCAGTGTTAAAAGTCAGTGACAGGTGTAAATGTACATGGCTTAGAATTACTGTAAATACACAAATATTTATTAACGGCTTATTATATTGTCATAAGCATTAACATTCTACAACCAGTGAGTTAATTCAGCCAGTGAAACAGATCACGTCATACCTTTGAAACACATGGGGCAGCATTCTCCGGCTCCTGATTCATATTCACTTGGTCTACATTCATGAGTGAGAGCAGCATAGACACCTGTATTGATACAAACAAATTGGTTCACAAAGCATACAGCTTCCTAGCTTAAGAGATCACGAGCCAGGCCTTCTTGTCCAATATCAGTGCCTGACCTCATAAATGCTCTATAGAATGAATCGGCATAAATTCCCACAAAAAGCTTCCAAGAACAGTGGAAGAGTCAAAACTGTTATAGCTGCAATGGGGGACCAACTCCGTATCAAAGTCTATGTATTTGAATGCAATGCCATTAAACTCCGTGTTGGTGGAAAGGTATGGTGTCCCAGTACTTTTGTCCGTTAAATTTATCTCAGGTTTTTATCTGACTGAAAGGTTTTATGGATAATTTTATCTTGTAGTTCCTATCTAATACTTTGTTTAATGAACCCACTCAGTGCTTCTTTAAATTTATTTTAAAAGGAAATATCTTCCAAACATACAGCACCAATCTCCAACATCACATTTGCATAGTACAACAAGACTGTTTCAGACAGGCCTGTGTAGTGTGGTGGTGACTTTTTTGAGTGGGTTTGTGAATCACTGGATGATCAATGACTGGATGGGCAACAGGATCGATGCCACACAATAAAATAAATAGACAGTGGGCAAGGAGGCCGTCAATGATGAACAACAAATAACTAAAGTGGCAAAGCACACCGGGTCTCCAGAACAAAGACCGAGGAACAGTTACGTTTCTAAAAGTATTGTTTTATATTATGAAGAAAGGTGAGATTGAAAGGGAGCGTTATGGTTAGGGTTAAGGTTTCGTGAACCTTACACTTCATAAAGTTTACTTCAAAGTACTCGTATGAGGGAAGTTTCTCAACACATCACACATTTAGCTTACCCAGTACGTAAATACTAAGAGGCAGGAACGTGCTTTTGATCATTTTTCCGAATAAAACGCGAAAATAAAAGCTGGTTTAGTTTCACGAAGGGTTGTCCTTCCTGTTGGTGGTTTTTTTTTTCTTCTTCGGCCAACCTGGAAAACTTCCACGGAAATATCCTGATTTTTCTAGGCATGCTGCACTCCACCGGCCGATGAAAAGCTGCATTAACAAATATATTATAAACAAAAAACGGCAAATGTGGTACTAAAGCATTTTAAGAGCTACAGTAAAAAAAAAAGGGAGCTTCAGATTAAAGGACGCTCACGGTAGGGCATGTGTGGGCTGCGTCCGAAATCGCATACTACTTAAGTAGGTACTACATTTGAATTTGAACGTACTGCTCTACCGTTAAAACAG
>JBBIGA010051042.1:0-12879 GCA_037576975.1 Alestes dentex
TCCAGACTTCCCTGCGCTCTCAACCCACCAAAAAGGGAAGTGACTCTGGCTAGCTGGGTGTGTGTTAGCCTTTAAGGGCAGGTTGGGGGTGGTATTGAAGTAAGGACAGCACAGGGAAGCGGCACTGCCTGATTTTGTTTTTTTGTTTGTTTTGTTTTTGGAGTGCTGGGCCTCGCGTTGGAGTGTGGAGGCCCAGAGGTTTAGTTTAACTTACTTCGTTTATTTGGGACGTTGTGTATGTGTATAGCGTGTCCCTATTCGACTCCCTTAGTCCCTTCCTTTAGTGTGTGGTGTGTGTGTGTGTGGGTATCAGGGGTGTTGTACTTACTTGCTGCTTTGCGTAGAGCAAACCTAGTGGGCCCTGAAACATACTATGTATACAACTTACCGTGGGTAGCGAAATAAATCTGTATCAAAGATATTTTTCTGTGTCTGTGGTCATCCATTCGCCTTTGTATCCCAGAGATCCTAAAGGGTGTAAATTAAACGTGAACCAGACCAAAAAAAAAAACAATAGGTCTTATAGACGGTTGGGGTCTTGACACCCTAGGCCACCACACCGTTTAACTTGGCGTAGTCGGCAGGATCTCTCGGTACCTGGCAATGGGTGAGACACAGGAAACTTGGGTGGGCCCGGGATGGTTTCCCTGGTTCGTAGGGGGGGTCTTGGATGCCTAAGTTTGATGGGGAAGACAAGGAAAGGTTTAGAGAGTGGCGACGTATGATTGAAGTAGGCATCTGGGCCCAAGATTTATCTGAGATTCAGCAGGTAGATTTTGTATTAAACGCCTTAGAAGGGGAGGCAAGGCGGGAAGAAGAGCTTCAGGCTGAGGTCCAGAGAGACACCGCCGAAAAGATTTTAGAGTCGACCCCTGGCCCGGGTAGCCAGGTTGAGCCCTTGCCGTATACAGCCGCACCGAGAAATGGTGCTCCATCCACAAAGGGGAGGTGCGGTGGAGGTGGAAGTGCGGCCAGTGATGGGGGCCCTCCCGGAGCAGCTGAGGGCCCTGGTGGAGCAGGGAGAAGGGCTGACGCAGGAGGAAGGCCGACAGCTGCAGGAGCTGTTGGGGTGGCAGTGTGGCGTGTTTGCACGGCATGAAGAGGATTATGGGCGGACCGATGCTGTGTACCACCACATCCCCACGGGGACGGCGGCCCCTATTAGGGAACGATTTCAGCCTGTACCACCCAGTCTCTACCCTGAGCTCAGGAAACTCCTGCAGTCCATGTTGGAAGGGGGAGTGGTGAAGGAGAGCTCTAGCCCCTGGGCCGCCCCGGTGGTTCTGGTTAGGAAGAAGGATGTGTCATGCAGGTTTTGTGTGGACTATCGGAAACTCAATGCGGTGACCCACAAAGACGCATACCCACTTCCTAGGATCGAGGAATCTCTGACAAGGCTGAAGCGGGTGGCCTGGTATTCCACCTTGGACCTGGCAAGTGGATACTGGCAGGTGGAGGTCCATCCCCAGGACAAAGAGAAGACCGCATTTGCCACGCCCATGGGCCTATATCAGTTTGAACATATGTCGTTCGGCTTATGTAATGCACCGGCTACCTTCCAGAGACCGATGCAGAGGTGTTTGGGGGATCAGGTGCATTATTATTTTTGATTTACCTAGACAATGTGTTAGTGTATTCTTCTGATTTCAGGTCCCATCTCTTGTATTTGGAGAATGTGTTCCGCTGTCTGGAGGCCCATGGGCTGAAGCTCCAGCCTGAGAAATGCAGTCTGTTCCAGCGGGCCGTCCGCTACCTGCGCCATGTCGTGAGTCGGGACGTGGTGACTACGGACACCGAAAAGGTGGATGCAGTGAAGGGTTGGCCCTAGCCGACGACAGTGAGGGAGGTCCGGTCCTTTCTGGGGTTTGTGGGGTATTACCGGAGGTTTATTCCGGGTTTTGCCAAGAAGGCTGCGGCCCTGCACAGGTTATTGAAGGGAGTAGGGGCGGCTTCCCGTCAGAAAGTGGCCTGGTCACCCGAATGTGAACAGGCGTTCCAGGAACTGAAAGGGGCACTGATTGAGGCCCCGGTGTTGGCCTACGCTGACTATACGCTCCCTTTCTGGCTGTACACGGATGCAAGTCTTCAAGGTTTGGGGGCTGTGCTCACTCAGGTGCAGGCAGGACAAGAAAGGGTAATTGCATACGCCAGCCGGAGTCTACATGCGGCTGAAAAGAACGATCAAAATTATAGTGCTTTCAAGTTGGAGCGGTTGGCATTAAAGTGGGTGGTGGTGGAAAAATTTAAAGACTATCTGTGGGGAGTGAAGTTTGATGTGTTTACTGACCACCGACCTCTCTTACATTTAAGGTCTGCCAAGTTAGGGGCTGTGGAGCAGTGTTGGGCCAGACAGTTGGCCTCCTTTGAGTTCAAGCTACGGTATAAGGAACATCACTGGTGGCACGAGTAGGGTCCAGTGGTGAGTGGGCCGAACAGCAGACACAAGACCCCGACCAAGCAGCGACCTGCCCCTGACAGGGCCTTCCTTTCTTCCGGGGTGGGTTGTCTCCCCATCCGCACCCACTCCCGGAAGAGAGGAAGGCCCTGTCAGGGGCAGGTCGCTGCTTGGTGGATGGATGGAGTGACCTCCGAGTAGTGCAGGGGGTGTTGCAACACCGCTCGAGGAGGAGTGGAGAGGAGCGGTGGGGAGTGGTGGTCCCTGAGAGTCAAAGACACCAAGTATGGAAAGAGTATCATGCGGCCCTGGGGCATGCCCGAGGACGACGGATGGACTCCGACTTGCCGGAGAGAGTCTACTGGCCTGGCCTGCGCAAGGATGTGGAGCGGTGGCAGACAGAGTGTGAGCAGTGCCTGGTAGGGAGCCAGGGCCGAGGTGAGTCCCTTCCCCCAGAGGGTGATTACTACTAGTTACCCGTGGGAGGTGCTGGCTGTGGAATATTTGTCCCTGGGCCGGCCAAATGACCTTTATCCCTATTTGTTAATGGCTGTAGACGTGTTCTCTAGTTTCGCTTTTGCAGTGCCAACTCGAGATCAGATGGCAACTACGGCCGCTCGAGTCATCTGGGACGAGGTTATTCGGCAGACCAGGGGCCGGCATTCGAGTCGCAGGTGCTGCGGCAGTTGTGCACTCTGTATAGATGTGTCAAGGTGCGGACGACTCCATATCGACCGCAGGGAAATGGGGCTTGTGAAAGGTGGAATCAAACGGTGCTGAGGCTGCTGATCACACTGCCGCCGGATGAACAGAGACAGTGGAGGAAGCATCTACCTGAGTTGGTGCAGACCTACAACTGCACCCCGCATAGTAGCACCAGCCTGTCCCTGTTTTGGGTTCTGTTTGGGCGTCAGCCCCGGCTCCCCATTGACCAGCAGTGGGGGGTGAGTGATCTGACCCCACGGGAGCCGGGAGGGGAGTGGGTACAGGAGCACCGGAGGCAGCTGTGGAGAGTACAAGGGGCCGTGGATCAAGGGCGGCAGCGGCATCGACAAGAGGACGCCCGCTATCAGGAGCTGCCGGGCCGTAAGTGGATGTTGGCACCGGGGGAGCGGGTCCTGGTGCGGGACTTCCACCAGCGGGCGGGGGGTAAGATGGCCCCGTTTTGGCAACCTAGCCCATGGGTGGTGGTGATGCAGCGGGACCCTGGGTCCCCTGTGTTCCAGATCCGGCTGGAAGGCAAGGACGGCCCTTTAAAGAACATGCATCGCTGGCATCTGAGGCCGTGCCCGTTGGGACAGACAGTGGTGACCCCGGAGACGACAGATGAACGGTGGGGGGGCTAGCGTCGGCCCGGTCCATCGGTCCCCTTTGGTTGGCCAGGTAGGTGGACGGAGGAACAGTCCAGCGGGGCCGAGGTGGTGGCCCCGCGGGAGGGGATGTTGTGGAAGAGGTTCCACCGGCATCACCGGCGGGACAGTCCTCGCAAGGGGAAGGTGAGGAGGGAAGAAGTGAGGTGGAAGAGGTTCCACCAGTCAAGCCGGTGCGCCGATCCTCGCAGGCCAACCTTGGGGTAAAGCCAGCCCGGTACAGGGAGTAGTGGTCGGGACGAGCGCCTATTTAGTGGGGGGGGTGTCGTGTCCCAGCATGACTAAGTGCGTGTGTGCAGTGTGTTGGATGTATGGTTGTCTGTTTGTGTGTTTTCTCTTTTCTTTTTTTTTCCTTTTTTTTTTGGGTTGTTTTGATTCAGGCAGTGCCCTGGACAACTTCATTGGCCATGTGACCCGCCTCAGAGCGATCGGTTGGCCAGCTCAGAGGAGATGAGCTGGGAGGGCGGGACTTGGGGCCTTTAAAAAACACATGGTGGCTAGTGGATGGTATGCTCGCTTGGGGGAAGAAACCACGCCATCTCTCCCTCTCCACAGACTGAAGGACTGGGCCCTGGTGGTGGAAAGACTCGGAGTAAGGTAGCTAGTATCCCGTTTGAGCAGGGGTGAGCGCTTGCCCTTGAGTCCGGGGTGCTACTAGTCCGCCCCCAGCAGTAACAGGGCTGGCTAGCATTAGCTGCTAGCTCTTTGTTGCTGCCCGTCCTGTTTGGCTGTGTGTAGGCGTTGGAGGACGCGAGTGGCGTGGGGGACCAGCGCACCGGCAGAGAGAGGAGCGGAGCGTCAGCAGAGAGGAACTGAAGTCCAGACTTCCCTGCGCTCTCAACCCACCAAAAAGGGAAGTGACTCTGGCTAGCTGGGTGTGTGTTAGCCTTTAAGGTCGGGTTGGGGGTGGAAAGTCTGGGTGTATCGCTTATGCCAGCAGGTTCACGGTGGCGTGGCGACGGCGAGAGACGCGGAAGCTGGAGGCTGGTGAGAGGAGGCTCCAGGCCTCGATCGGGGTGTGCGGCGCCGGTTGAGGAGGAATCTGGCTGGGCGTAGCATGGAGGAGCGGCTGGTTGGGGACGAATGAGCGAGCGGATGGAACAAGTACTGAAGAACAGCACAGGGAAGCGGCACTGCCTGATTTTGTTTTTTTGTTTGTTTTGTTTTTAGAGCGCTGGACCTCGCGTTGGAGCGTGGAGGCCCAGAGGTTTAGTTTAATTTACTTCTTTGTTTATTTGGGACGTTGTGTATGTGTATGTGTGTAGCGTGTCCCTATTTGACTCCCTTAGTCCCTTCCTTTAGTGTGTGGTGTGTGTGTGTGGGTATCAGGGGTGTTGTACTTACTTGCTGCTTTGCTCTGCCGTGCTGTGTCCTACGGGAGTGTGTGAGGTGAATCTCACAGGTGAACCAGGGAGGGGGGTTAACCTAGTGGGCCCTGAGACATACTATGTATACAACTTACCGTTGGTAACGAAATAAATCTGTATCAAAGATATTTTTCTGTGTCTGTGGTCATCCATTTGCCTGTGTATCCCAGAGATCCTAAAGGGTGTAAATTAAACCAGACCAAAAACAAAACAAATGGTCTTATAGACGGTTGGGGTCTTGACACCCTAGACCACCACACAGGGTGTAACATATTTTTGGTATGTGAGTGTGTGTGTGTGTGTTCAACTGAGAAAGATGTGGTATTTTTAGAAAGAACATGCTCATACTGCCTGAAGGCTAATACCGTCCACTCATATTCCATTCATGAGTTTGTGTGTGTGTGTGAGTGTGTGTGTGTGTGTGTATGCTAAGCTGTGTTAGATCTCCATGAGCAATAACATCAACAGTCATTTTCCAGCTTTCACTCTGACTGCTTTACACCCCCTCACATTACACACATCGCATTACACACCACTATATTACAAACCATCATATTACACACCATCATATAACACAACCATATTACACACCATCGCATTACACACCGCCATATTACACACAGCCATATTACACACAACCATATTACACACAACCATATTACATACAGCCATATAACACACCGCCATATTACACACCATTGCATTACACACCACCATATTATACACAAACATATATTACACACCATTGCATTACACACCACCATATTACACACAGCCATATTACACACCACCATATTACACACAGCCATATTACACACCACTGCATTACACACCCCCATATTACACACAGCCATATTACACACCATCATATTACACACAACAATATTACACATCATTGCATTACACACCACCATATTACACACAACTGTGTAATTGCACACCGCATTGCACACCATGACATTTCTCACTCGATTATCTTGACTAAGAATTTGAGTTTTAGAGCTTCCCACTTGAGCACAATATAATTCTGTATAAAAGTGCAAAAGTGCAGCTGTGTGTGTGTGACTGTGTGTGTGTGTGTAGTTTAACACCTTTTACTGCTTTAGTTCAGCTCATGGTGGTCTGTACCTGTGAGATAAAAACCTGAAAATGGAAGTTTTTAAACATTTTGGGCGCACACACTCACATGCACACACACAGCAAGTGGTTTTTCTTGTAGGTCTGGAACCAAAAAGGGTCACTCTGCTCTATTATGTGTGTTCTTCCCTTTTATTTCTCCTTCATGCCCTTCTCTCTTTATCACCTGTTTCTTTTCTTGGCATCATGGTGTGTCTGAACCATGAGTATTTTAACTACATCGATGTCTCTCTCTCACTCTCTTTCTCTCTTCTGTCTTAGACCGTCTCTCTCCCTCTGTTTTTCTTTTTCTCTCTGTCTCATTTCAGGCCTGTCTGTCTATTTATTTCTGTCTCCTTCTCTCTGTCTGTGTCTCACACTACCTGCCCCCCCCCCCCACCCCCTCTCTCGTTTCAGGTCAGTGAACATGAGTTGTAAGGAAATCCCAGAGAGAATGATAATGTATCTCATAGGATCAGCCTCCACACACACACACACACACACACACACACACACACACGTTTTAGCATCACTGATTCATTTAATAAACAATATCATTCAAATCCGATAGAAACGCACAGACAGAACAGAGTAAAAAGATGAGATTTTAGCACAATTTGAAGACAACAGGAGATAGGAATGTCCTTCAGCGTTTATCCCTCACTGTCCTTCATTTTTGTTTTCTTCTGGATGACTGACCTTCACTTATTGACCAAAACTCACTGATCTTCAAAAGCCCTGGGCTACATGGCAGCAGTGCCATCTACAGCAGTTATTCTACATTTTCAAATAAAACAGTTAATAAATGTTTACGTTGTCTGTGTTTTGTTTACAATGATGTGTCAGGATTAGTTCCTAACTTAACCTGAAGAGGGCAGCACTTTGCCCACAGGGTTGTAATTGAGTTGAAAAAGCATTTTCACTGATGACTGACAACCCACCCACAGCGCCCCCTGAGAAGACGCAGTTCACACTGTAAACTTATCTATAGCGCCCCCCTGAGGACACACAGTTCACACTGTAAACTCACCTACTGTGCCCCCTTGAGGACATGCAATTCACACTGTAAACTCACATACAGCACCTCCTTGAGGACACGGAGTTCAAGGTGCAAACTCACATACAGCTCCCCCATGAGGCAACGTGATCTCACAACTTTTCGTGCAGCCATCATGATATATGTGCTGCGATCATGCTTTTGTCCTAGCACTAAAACGCTTCACTTTTTCGTGCTAGGATAATGCTTCACTACCCTATGTATTTTAATACGCAGTGCGTAACACCACCAGTATCTGTGCTGGTGAATGTTAGGGTTACGGTTAGGGTTAGGGTTAGGGACTTTCCCCGTCTCAAGGCATTTCAACCTGTTTCAACCGCTTTGCAAACAAAAACGATAAGGAATCAACTCATTATTTCTCTCCTTCTGTCCCTCAGTCACCAGTTACCGCTGACACTGGCGATGTTACGCAGTGCGCATTAAAATACATAGGGCAGTGAAGCGTTGTCCTAGCACGAAAAAGTGAAGCGTTGTCCTAGCACTAAAAAAAAAGCCCTAAAGCGTGATCGCAGCACATATTTTGATTACATTGTATATCGTGATGGCTCCACAAGATACACAGTTCAGTTTGTAAACTCAGCTACAGCCCCCTCCTGAGGACACACAGTTTACACTATAAACTCACCGACAGCACCTCCCTGAGGACACACAGTTTACACTATAAACTCACGACAGCACCTCCCTGAGGACACACAGTTTACACTATAAACTCACGACAGCACCTCCCTGAGGACACACAGTTTACACTATAAACTCACGACAGCACCTCCCCGAGGACATGCAGTTCATGCTATAAACTCACGACAGCACCTCCCTGAGGACACGCAGTTCATGCTATAAACTCACCTACAGAGCCCCTCTGGGGACACGCAGTTCATGCTATAAACTAACCCACAGAATGAACATATGTTCTGACAAACACCATTAACACCCACCATGCTCCATTTCTAATGCTGCCCATTGGAACTTCCTAAGCTTCCTAAGTTCTGTTGACACACACAGCTCATTCTATAGATTGTTGCTATATGTTGTCCATGGAGAAATGTCTAATCACCGTATGTACTTGTGCACAGTTGCTGATGACAATAAAATAACCTTGAACCTTGAAGATTCGTTCACACACAGCTCACCCTGAAGATCCATTTATGCACGCAACTTGTTCTGGGCTTAAGAAGGACACATGAAACAAAGTGATGCCTTTGTCCATGCTGCGAGCTCTTTGTTGACAGTACTGCAGCTTGTCAGAAATTTATGACAATCTATTTCATTTTTAACATGAAAACAAATCTCTGCAATGTAACAAGGGGCCAGTGCTTAAATGGTTGCATCTCCCAGAAGCCTTTGTTTTCAGCACTGTTACTCTATATCTTCACGACATGAGCAGGTCAGCTTCTCAGAATCCAGAGGCTCTGAAGTTGGTATGGCATACCATCAGTGGAGATTTCTAGGAACTGCCCATATTGAGCACCAGGGAGCATCAGTCCATCTCTATGTGAAGGCACTTTCAAGATGTCTGGGCAGTACAATGACCATTAGTGGACCTGATGGGCCACCAGTAGCATTTCTTTGGCAGCTTACTGTTGTGGACTCTTAAAAGTACACAATTTGGTTATTTAGAGTGAATCTCTAGAAGAAGTACATTTCCTAAAGAAACTTAAAAAGAGTGATTATATTTTGGAGACTCCTCGCATGATAAAGGACATTTCAACTCTTCAGAAGGATCTCTGCATCATGTTAAGGTTCTATATCAATTCAGAGATTTTTCCAGAACTGTGCGCTCAGGTCTAAAGCCATTTAGGAACTTTTATTTTTAATAATGTGGTCAGAGGTGCAATTCATCAGCCGGTTCACTGTCCAGTCCTTCCTTTCTGACCATGCCTGCTCTGTCTCTCTCAGTCATTTTTCAACCTGTCTCTTATCTCCTTCATTCTTCTGTGTTTCTCCCTTGTTTCCTTTTTCTTTTTCATCCTCAATATCTGCCCATCTCACTCTTTTGTCCCTCATGTTTCCTCCCTCTTCTCTCTCTCTCTCTGTATTAAAGGATGTGTAACTCTTTAATGAAGTGTCTCTTCTTTTATCAAAATGCATTGAACCACTGTGTGTATGTGTGTGCATGCCTGTGTGTGTGCATGTTATTGATGATGTGATTATAATTATTAATGTTGAAGAATAACAGCTGAGACAGTGGCAGGGAAGTAGAGTATGTTCTGTCTAATTAGATTATCCATGAAGCTTTTACTGTGACAACTCAGAACCAGATCCAGAATCAGACTCAGAACCAGAATCAGATTCAGACCATAAACCTGAATCAGACTTAGAATCAGAACCAGAACCAGAATTAGAACCAAAACCAAAACCACAACCAGAATCAGAACCAAACTCAAACTCAGGGTCAAACTTTTTTATGGAATAAAATTGCCTGTTTTATGGAGTATAATTCCTGGAGGGTGGGCAAGACGGCACCAATGTTTTTCTTAGCTGTCTTCACTGTTTACAGCAGTCTGTTCCTCACAATAATTACTAACAAAATTAATGACTCTGTGTGTGTGTGTGTGTGTGTGCGCGTGTGTGTGGTGTGGGTGATCTTAACAGTAAAGTTCCCAATTTTTCCAAAATATTTTCCAAGCCCTCTACTGTTTTCATTCCCCTTTTCTGATGTAATGTAAGGAGGGCTGGGTCTGGTTGCTATGGTTACAACTTTTGCAACTCTTACAAATAATCTGGTCTGAACCTCTCCCTGCAGTTAAAGATCATTGTTCACTTTCTCCTACTCACAAAAATAGCAGTATGAAAACCCTTTACTGATGGTCTTCATCCTAACCAGCACCACTCTGGCCCCACTATTCTGAGATAAGACCACCACCTGAAAATATCTGGACAACAGCCATCCTGTGGTCAGAAACTGAGCAGTGATGAATGGAGAAGAGGGGGGATGATAAACTGTGCAGCAGCAGATGGACTACAGTCTGGGGGGAGGGTTATAAAGTGGCCAGTGAATGAAAGTACAAGGTGGTGTTTCTAATAAAGTGGCCAATAAATGGAAGTACAAGGTGGGTGTTTCTAATATAGATGCCAGTAGATGGAAATACAAGGTGTTTCTAATGGACTCAGGAGTGAAAAGTACTCGGCAGTTTAGAATTGTTAATGTTGTTTGTATACTACACAAAACTCTTGTGAGAAAAGTCAATATTTCTGCGATATGGGCCCTTTAATCTAGTTCTTGTGTCGTAAATTGGCTGCTCAATGTCAGAGGCTCTCTTCTTTCATCTAATGGTGAGCTGTTTGGCTCTTCTCTCCATTCTCTTTATTTTTCCCCTTCTCTCTATTCTCAAGTCCAAAGACTGTTGATTTACCACTACCTCCTCAGTAAACAAGCACACGTAACCAAGCATTAGGTTACTTGATCTGCAGTTCCTTCACTGGGCCTCCCACAGTTACATGCAATCACATGATTTAATTGTTTGGACTTCAGATGTCCCACATTGCCCTCCCCATCCCCAAAAACAAATCTGACACTGTTGGACCAGCAGCACTACACACTCCTGTTATTCAGTATATAGCCTACTTAGACACAAAGCTTTTTATTAGTCTGAGCTCAGCTAGCTAATGGTTAATAGCTATCTAATGGTTTATGGCTAGCTAAGGGCTAATGGCACAGCTGGAGACTAATGGCCAGCAAAGAGCTAATGGTAGCCTACAGGTTGGACCTGATAACTACCCAAGGGCTAATAGCTAGCTAAGGGCTAATTGTGAGCAAACGGCTAATGGCTACCCAAGGGCTAAATGGTAGTTAAGGTCTAATGGTACAGGTTGGAACTGATGGCTAGCTAAGGGCTAACTGTTAGCTTATGCTAATGCTGCTTTCATGTGTTATGTGCTACTGGACTTATAGTAAACACAAGTTGCTGACTCTGAACACCCCCCTTAAGTCACAATTTTTAGTGGGAAATCACAGAAGAGGTGACCTGCAGCCTTTCAACATGGTGGAAAAGATTCAGTACTAGATGGTACAGACTTTTTTTTATCTGTATTTTTAATTTATCATTATCAGTCAGTCATATTACAGAAGCAGGTGAGAAGAAATACTGCATTCTCCATTGTTCATTTTGCTGCAACATCAAAGCACTTGAACATGATTTACATAAAATTCCAACTTGACAAGTGGGTATGAGGATCTTCTGACTAGTATGTGAAGACAGCATAAACACTAGCTTGGGACCAATGGATACATAAGGGCTAACAGCTAGCTACAGGTTATCGCTACATTGTAAACATGCTTCTCCTACTACAGTGCTAACAGCCATCCCTCTAGAGTGAGATTTTCTCTTTTAAGGACAAGTAAACACTGTTCTGATGAAAAGGGAGGAACTCTCACCAATTGGGGTGGATTTTGAGCTGAGATGTTTTTGTCATTAGTTGGTGGACCTAGAGGGAAGGCACAACAATATTGCTGCTAGGAGACCGAACATCTCACTGCAGCTGTAAAAATGTCATAAACATCTTCATTATCATTACAGTGGAGAGAATAGTCACAAACCATAGAAAGCACAAGAAGCTAAAAGCTAATGTTAGGCTTGCTATCTAGAACCCCTTTCTCAGTTTGCCTCCTCCAGTAAAACTGGAGTCTGAATAAAGGCCCTGCTATTGCTGTTCATGATTCTGTTACACTGAGGCAAGAGCTACACTAACACTAGTTTGATTGTGTTTATTATGCAGTGTTCCAGTTACCTCAGAAGTGGGATATTGGCGCTGGGAATGATGTCACTAACCAAGATGACCATGTTCCATCAGGTCGGAAAGCTTGGTTCTAGTCAGGTTGGCCATTGTTAGGCACTGTTAGCAATAGCTGATGATACTTTATGCTTTGGGCAGAAACCCTGCAGCACCATGTCCACAGATGGACGGTGGACATCCCTGTGTCCCTGCCAGTTTTAATGAAACACTAATTAGACAGAAGTGCTTATAAACAGTATTTACTGCAGTTTTCACAACTTGAATCTTGAGATTGGGGTTGTTGAGGCTCCTCTGAATTTCTGAGTCAGAAATACATCTTCAGAAGATGTTCCACTTTCAATCTCCATACATACCAAAGCTCTGGTTGGTCTTGGTTTTCATTAGAGTAGATGCTACACTAACTTTTTGTTCAAAAATGGCAGTTTGTGGTTTATGATAAGCCAGCCTCCAGCCCCTGCAGTTCTTGGTTCCAGTGCTGGGAACCAGGTTTTCTGGCTGGTTGGAGATTAAGCACTGGAACTGGCCCTCAAACAGCTTCTAAGGAAAAGGGGAAGGGGAGTCCCAGTGACGAGGGTGATGATTGTGTGCAATGCATGCTGCATACAGGGACGGATTATGGATTGTGTGGGCCCCTGGGCAAAACGTTCACTGGCTGCATATAGTAGTGTAATAATGAAGAGATGTGAAAATGATGATTCCATCACAAAACAAAGGACTGAGGGTGAGGGACATGCGTGTACTGCTACATATACTGCATACAAAGGTGGCTGGCTCTATTCTAAACAGAGGGACACAACAAATGAAACAGACATCTACCCATCACACACACACACACAGACA
>JBBIGA010051102.1:0-12876 GCA_037576975.1 Alestes dentex
TGCGTAATAATAAAATGTATTTTACAGTTATTTTTTGTGCACATTTATACATGTAATTTCCTGGGGACGGAAATGGCCCAACTGCTACCACGACTACTACTGCTAATACTACTGCTCATATTAATAATAATAATAACAATAAGAATAAGCATAAGAATAAGAATAAGAATGATAAGAATAATAATAATAACAGACGTACTACACATCTCTCCTATCTTTTGTCTGAAGAAGTGGAGTGGAATGATAAGAATATGTGACATTTACAGGCTTCCTGTCAGGACTTGTTATAGTGTTCAGCTGTCGCAGGCTGCAGCGCCGTCCTGTGGTAGAGGAATCTCCAGTAACCATGTTACATAACTGTCTGCAGGGCTTCGTGGAGAAAAAACAGTGCATCATTACAGAGACTTTCACTACGGATTTTCAGAAATATTCTCTTCTGCTTGAAGAGAGGAGCTTTAATAATAACAGAGCAAGCACAGGTAAAACGATATGTGAAGGGGTATTATACTTGGTCTATATATGTGACTCTCCCCACAGGTCTTAAGTTTACCACCCCTCCCCACTCCCCCCACACCCCACCACCAACACACTTGCACACGTGCTCACACACACAGTCCTGTATTTCTGTCTTTATAGGGTTTCCAGTGCTGCAGTGCTGCACTGGGGGTGTGCATGTTTATTTAAATAGAAAAAGAGTGAATGGTGAGCAGAGTGGGTAGATTTAAAAAGAAAATATTAGAAGTTTCATGTGTTGACAATGCAGTGTGTGTGTGTGTGTGTGTGTGTGTGTGCATGTGTGTGTGTGTGTGTGTGTGTTTATATAAACCTATACAGGTATGTATGTACATGTTGAATATATATGTATGAGCACTGTGAGAATACATACATACATACATATATATATATATACATTTAGACAATATATGTATGTATAACATGAAACGTCAATAAACAACTAAATATGGTCTAAAAATGATAATAAAGAGGTCAAATGCATTTAAAGGGGCATTTCCCTGTATTCCCAAAGCTGTCTCTTGTGTTAAATGAACACTTTTTACAGGAATAGCACCCCTGAGTGTCCTGTACTGAGCTGTTGCCCCTCCCCCTTCCACATGTTGAGCGTTGTCAGGGCGTGGTTTTTCACCACGTGGCACCGCCTCTTCAGGAGAAGAACCAATCAGCGAGCAGCTGTGAGCCCAGGCTCTAAAGTTTCGTGTGTCTTTGACTGGAGGAGTTCTCAGCTCGAAACACACCAACGTGGCGACTAAGTTTAAAACGCCTGTTGAACGTGAGGCAACGATCAACATCTAAATCCAGCTGAACTGAAAACAGGGAGGAAAACAAGCCAAACAATAGCAGAAAAGTCAAAGGTTAAAGTCTGGAGAGTGAGTGTGGACCCCCCCCACCACCACCACCACTACAGACAGGAACCCCCCACCACTACATTAGGAGGTGAGGTAAGTAGCATGAACAAAGCCAGCAAGGACAGTCTCTACATTTCTACAACTTCTACAAGCACTCCATGTGTCCTGTCCATATACTGCCCATACATGCATGTGTTAGACAATCAGTGCAGCTTATTTGTAATATCATTGTTTTCTGTACACATTCTTTTTAAGGCCATGTTGTTTTTTTATGTCTATTAACTTTTATTAGGAGATATTATTATACAATAATAGAGAGTTGTCCTTGTGACCAGAAGGCCATGGATTTGAATCCCAGGTCTACTAATGGCACCACTGAGGTACCCTTGAGCGAAGGTACCGTCCCCACACAGTGTTCCTGGCTGCCCACTGCTTCACTTGGTGAATGGGTTAAGTGCAGAGAAAGAATTTCACACTGTGTACACTGTGTGGTGAGTTCACACATTACTATAAAGGGCCATTTTACTTTAAATATTCCATTAGTTTATGTATTTAGATCAAAGACCCACTTACGTGCTCAACCTGCAGTAGTAGATAGCTGTCTCTTTTCCACCGGTCATACCATGTTTATCAGTGTTTGTCTTGGACAAATGATTGGTAGACTTCGGTTTATTTGGTAACTTCTGGATATATTGGTTCAGATGTGTTAAGTCTTACCATGGCAGCTTTATTTCCATAGGCTGAGATTTGGTACATTGGAACAGTAGCTGAGGCAGCTGTCAGATTTACAGTTGGAATGGTTTTAGGCTATATATATATATTGGGCAAGGTAAATAACAGCCCTAGTGGAGGCGGTGTGACAGCAAGAACCCTCCAAAAATGAGTGTGAGGTTAGAGTGAAAGAGAGATGCACCTATCTGTTATACTGGATCGGTATCAGCAAGTCTAGAAATACACTATATAAAAATTTGCACAACATTGAACAATGTTGCTGTTCTCTATGGAATATTGGCCTCTATCTGTCTTCACGTTGGTGTATTTTACTAGCCGAGAGGTTCCCATTATTCATCATACATTCTTGTTCAGCACCACTCTGGGTTTTCTGAAGTTGACTCCACCAGTGTTCACAAGCAGTGACCTATCTAGGACTTCCAGAAGGCCAAGAGTGGGATTTTCCATCACAAAAGTGATTACAAATCTAAATGTGATCGGCTGATTTTACTGTCACTTTCTCATTATTCTGTTTAGTAATATGATATAGTACGATGTCAGTGGAAGAGTTTGTTTAGCCTTATCTAACTAGCTCTCATGTCATATTTAAATTTCCTAAATTGAAGTAAATTATTTATTCAGTTTATTCAATTTGCCCCGAAACATAAAAGGGGGGCTAGATATCACAAAGAAGAAATATCCTGATTGGATGTATTTTCTGTTGAATGAAATTACAATTGCAAAACATTTATTGAATCATTCAAGGCCTATCCCAGCACTCATAAGGCGGAGAAACACTCTGGACAGGTCACCAGTCAATCACAGGGCAGATGCGCACATTCACACCTAGGAGCAGTTTAGCATCTCCTATTCATCTGACATACATGTCTTTGGACTGTGGGAGGAAACAATTAATATCAGATGCTCAGACACCTGAGTGAAACCTACACGAAAACAGGGAGAACAGCCAACCACTGTGCCACCCCTTCAGAACATGCCTAGTTTAAATACAAACATGATTCTGTTGCATAAAAATGAACTAAAAGAGACTGATGTTTTAGTTTCCAGAAATCATGAGGCCTCCTTTGAAGGCTTAGAATGCCCTAAAGGTTCCCCTCTGTCAACAAGTTGGCACCCCTTTAATGAAGACTTGGGTGCAGTTTGAGCAGATTGACAGAAGTTTTAGGGATGTTTTTACATACAGTATTTGGATGACGATTTACTTCTTATGTTTGTTAGTTAACCTTGAAGCTCCAATTGTAACCAAAGAAGCAAAAAAGTTCCCAAGCATGCCTGGGTTGATTGACTACAGAGATAAGTGAAGACCTGTGTAAATAAGACTTTTCAGTGAGATATTGCTTTGACAGAGCACTGGCATTAATACTCAGTATTTTCCAGTACCCTGAGTTGGCATCGGGAGAGAAAAAAATTGGACACTTACACTGTAATAAACATAAATGCCACATTTTAGAAGTCATCAGGTGCGCTCTAAGTTGGAAAGGTGAAAATGCAACCACTTTGGTCTGCGTTTGCCAAACTAAGTTTCACATTTCAGTAGACACTGAAACAAAGCAATCTTCCAACAGGACCACAGTGCAACACAGAGAACAAACATAAGCCAACACAAGTGTAGACTACAAAGAGTTTAAAATGCTAGAGATATGACATGATATCTTATATTTAAATATTCCATTTATGGTATATTTACATGTTCATATGTTCATACAGAACAAAAATAGACAGGCACAAATGCATCCAGTACTCTCCAGAATTACTGGCACCCTTGGTTAATGAGTGAATGAGGCTGACTTTGTTACATTTTAGTTACTCAGCATATATATCATTTTTATATGATCCCATTACCAAAAGAAAACAGTCACCGGTGATTACAAAAGAAATGTTATACCAAAAAACATGTCATAAATATTGGCACCCCCTCGTTTACTATTTTGTGCAACCAGTAGAACAGCACTGTAATGTTACAGATGTCTAAGACTATCTTTGTCTAAGACTGGGTCTCCTCTTGAGCTCAACCAACAGGTTTTTAGTTGGACACACCAAAAGTTTGATTTTGTGTTTGAAGCAGGACCGTTTACAAGCTACTCAACAGTTAGACCTATTTAAAACAAGCTAAATATGCAGGGATTATAAAAATGTATTTTTCACTAATGGTGAAACTAAACACTTAAGACTAAACTTACCTCAAATAAAGGAAACTTTTGTTTCTCTTTTCAGTATAATATTAATTCTATTTTCTAAGTAGAAATCTTTTCAGTCACTTCTAGCAAGGACACCAATACTTCTGATGGGCACTGTACATACACAGCAAACAAATGTTTCAAAATAGTTTCTTATTCTGTGGAGCATACATTGTTTCTTACAAAGAGCTAAATACATCAGCATACACATCCACACGCACAAAATAGTATTTACGATGCCTAGAAAGAAGCTGCCTGCCAGTCAGTGGGCATTGAAGGACAGGGAGTTTAAAGGAGAGTTATATAGGTGTCATCACAGTCATGTTCAGCATTTGGAGTGTCTGCACAACAGTATGAAAGGTTTACACTGTTGTTACGGCAGTGGAAATCACTTGAGACTGGTGGGGGAGGAGCACTGTGTATCAGTGACCTTCAATGCATTGTGTGTAATCACTGGAGAAATCTCTGGACACATGCAGTCCACATGGACCTTTCTGGACACTGGTCACTTGACCTCTATGAGGCTATATATAGAAATAGAGGAGATGGGGTGGCAAGGGATTTGCAGGACTGTGGACAGAGGAAGACTACAGAAAGTAAGGAAGACTGAAAAAAAAAAAAACAGTGTTTAGTTTACTACTAGTTTACTAAGTTATTTTCCACAGTTCCTTCATTTATGTCAAGGTATGGGAAACCTTTAAAACATTCCATGACCCTTAGAGCATACTCTCTAACTCTTGCTCTCTCCTCCCCACCTCTTTTTCCCTTCTGTTCCTGCTGCCTCCCTGTCAGTCATGCAGGTTAGAAGGACTTGCCCTGAGTTGCTGACGCAGTGACACACCCCCTTCCCTCCCTTACACACCCCCTTTTAGTCCCTCTCTCTCTTTCTCCCGCTCCCTCTCTCTCTGTCTCCCTCTGTTTCTCTCTCTCTCTGTCTCTCTCTCTCACTCTCTCTCTCTCTCTCTCTCTCTCTCTCTCCCCCTGCCAGACACTGTTCTGTATTTTTCCACTCTCGCATGGGGCTGCATGGGATCCCTGTGCTAAAACGCATTGTACATTCTAAACACAGAATGTACAATATGTTCAGGACTCCTTATCTCATACCTTAACTGTACCAACTTTACTGCATGCAGCTGAGAGCTCTTTTTTATCAAGTACACCTACAGTGTTCACTCTCAAAGACAAATTGCTAAAATGTATGTTTAACAAAATGGTTAAGATCTTTACAAAGTCAGTCACAGTGGTTTGATGTGAAATGCATCATTATATGTCATAATAGCGAGTCTGAATTTTTCACAGTGGCAGTGGTAGTGATGGGAACCCGTTGTGAAACTTTTTCTTGCTCTAAAAGGTATGTCACAGAAAGTTAAACAAATGAAACAAATATGCTGGCAAATGCCTCACATGTAGTTTTATGATAGTTTTGAGGTAAAGTTTTGGATGAAAACATATTTGTGCAATATATTTATGGCAGAGAACAACATGTGGGGTGTATTGAACTGTCCATTGAAATGTCATTTAGTGAACTGAACATTGCTTCAGAGAAACCTATCTTTCATTTTAAGCACTATCTGCCTTTCCAGTTACTAAATGTAGCCCCTGAGGTTGCTGCACAGTTTGTAAGCCCCCTTTACTGGTTTCTGACCACAGGACCACTCTTGGCTAGATATTTGTGGTACACTATTCTCAGCACAATGGTGACATTAAGGTTTTTAAAAATCCCACCAATGTTACTGTGCCTGACACACTTGTACCAACACCACACATACACACACAGACACACACACTATCATGGCCTTACCGTGTTTGTGTCGCTGCTGTGCAAAGAATGGTCCACCAGCTAAATAATATGGATTATATGGCCTTGAGGTTGTCTCCATCATTCAGTGACATATAGTGGACTTATACATTGTGCAGTAATAGATCAGTCAGTAAATGAAAACCGAAATGTGTTTCTGATTAAATGGCCAGTGAGTGTAGGCACAAGGTACAGTGTGTGCCTAATAAAGTGGCAACTCAGTGTACATGAGTTCTCTTGCAGCATTGTGGTAATCAGAAGTTAATTAAGAGGCTTAATCAGGTCTTGCAGTCAGCATTACTAACATTACTCCACAGACAGATCATCAGAGTTAAAACATTTGCATGCTATTACTTGGTGGTTTCCAGGTCCCATGTGTGGGTGATCTAGTGTCTTACAAAGTACCTAGAAATTAGTCTGGCAACAAAAAAATGCTCACCCGATGTATTCAGCCTTTAGACCTGGAGCTAAGAGGCTAGCATTGCTAACAAATGTATGAATTAATAGTCTTGGCTGTTAACTGTATGTGGGATTTTTGGATTAGATTTTTTTCAACAAACCCCTCCTTTAAGATGGACTATTTTAGTGTCGGGTGAAATAAAGCAGAATTTGATTTCACTTTATTCGTTGTATTAATGAAGGATCACAGATATCTATTTTACTGGCAGAGCTTCAGATGAATAAGAAAATCATGCAGCCTCTTTCTTCACTGAGAGGTCAGTGAAAGATTTCTGAGCTGTAGACAGGAGCTGTAAAAGGAAATTAGAAGTTGAGGCACAAAATAGTAAAGCCATCTGTGAGACAGTATTTGGTCAAACTAAGAAAATCCAAGGTAGTTTCTCAGGAGCTTAAGTCCCACACTGATTTCAAATAAGCCTTAAATATGTCTAAGTGCATTAAATAAGTTTAATAATAGTAGCTGGTTTTATATGACTGACTGGTTTATATGAATGACTGGTTTTGTTTTCCAACCAGTGCTCCATATAACAAGGAAATAGTCATGCTTCTAATAGTCATGCTACGTAGCTTACAAATATTAAGCTACGTTAATGTTAAAGATAAGATTCAGAATTATCTGATCTAATCATATAAACTGCATTCCTAGTGAAAAGGCGAGTCTTAGTCTGAACACTAGTCTTATGCACACTTGTGTCCAAGCCGGTTTTGTTAATTGGTTATTTTTCGGACCTGTTACTGTTTCTCTGTGGACTTTTTGTTGTGTTGGACTTGCCTCAGTAAGAAAGCATCTGTTCCAGTAGGAGTGCCACTTCATTTGGCTTTGCTAATTGCGTTCCCCTGAGAGGATTAGCCATGGTACAACATGCTCTGTGCCCTTTTTCACTATCAGCAGTCGAAAGTGAACTGCTGTTTTGGAACTGAAGTGGGTCTTTATGGAACCAAGTGAAGTCAATTGAGGAGCACAAATACTGTATGTTTAATGTTTAGTTTACAAAAAAGACCTACAAATGCATAAATACTTCTCACTAACAAATAGACTCGAAAACCCTCTGCGTAAGAATGAGGTCGCTGTATAAGTGGAGCGAAACCCATTCAGGATGGAGATGCTTCTGTGGAATTTTCATCACTCAGCACATAGCTGTGGTGAGAAGTAGTGACACTTAAAATAAACAGAAGTTATTTTTCATCATGTTTTGTTATTGCTTCTCCCTTTTTTGTAATGTTTTTGTGGAGATGGATTACATAATAAGTCCATCCATCCATTTTAAGAGCTGCTCGTCCTAATCAGGACGTAATAATAATAGATATAATAATATAACAGAAATCTTGTGATTTCTGAAATCAACCGTATTTATGTTTCTTCCTTGCCATAATTCATGCTCACGTGGTTCCATGTTGCTCTCACTTCAGAGTGTTTTCACAATTTTAATACAAATTTGTCATTTGAAAGAGATTGATAAAGAAACATTATGTTGTAAAGTGTAAAAGTTTTTATGTTATTTAATTAAAGTTCACTTTAATTAAATAACATTTAATTAAAGTGATGGGTTGCTGCGCGCATGCAAAGTCTAAGTCCTTTTGTGGGGGGGGAGTTGCTGTGCGCATGCAAAGCATACAAATGGCTACATAATGTTGTAGAGATGTTGGTATTATGGTCTTGGTCTACAGATTCTAACGCCCCTTTAAAAATGATCTGGGTCATTAAAGCCTAATGCTTTGCTGCCCATACAGAGCTTTTGGCCTTGTCTCTGATAAGGGCTTTTCTAGTTTTAGGTGATAACCGTTGTTGTTAACCTTTAGCTCAGCCTCAGAGAAACTTCACATTTCGCTGTCAATTATCTCTATTTTTCTTTTTTTTCTTTAACATGATTTAGAAATACTAGCTGAAATGTAATGAATAGAAATGGTCCAAAAATTATTTAGAATACAGTCTTGTAAATAAGGAGTTCCTTCCCTGGGAACGTTGCTTTTTCGGAGTTTAGAGGTTTTGTTCTGACAGTAGCAAACACATTTCTGTACTGTAAAGTGAACAATTAAGCCATTCATCTGACCTTGTTGGGTTGGGGGGAGTGGGAGGTTGAGGGGCATATAAGGGGGCAAAGAAAAGAAGGATGAGGGAGGCGGGAGAAATGAGAGATCTGCAGAGAGAAGGATGAGCAAGCATGGAAAATGACACATGAGAGTGCAAACGAAAGCTTTAGATGCTTTTTTAACTGTCTTTTCCCCGCGGTGCTTTACACTCCCGCTGCGGCCAGCGTGTTTGTCCAAGGAGGCACTTCCAGGGCAATTTCCAGCGGAGAATTTTCACACACATGTACGCACACACAACTTCGCATTACATAATCCGTATACACTGAGTCTACACAGATCACATGCTCTCCTACTGTGCCCCCCCTCCGCTTTGCTGTGTACACATCTGAAAAGGATTTTTCCTCTGATTAGATTTTCTCTTTTTTTTTTTTTTTTTTTTTTTTGATTAGATTTTCTCTTCAAAATATCACAGTATTCCCACAAGGACATGAGTGTGCACCAAGAAATAGTCTGGTACCCTCACGCCCCCTCCATATTGCCACCAGTGGTCTGTTGCAAAAAGAAAAGAAAACAAAAAAATCCCATACATATTATGAGAGTTTGGTTGGGAGCTACAGTTACTAGTTTCATTGTCATTTTAAAGTGATGCTTTAGTCAAAAATCAAATTAACACAATTTTTCCATCACCGCAAACAGTTGATCAGCCAGGACACGTTTGGTGTCCAAGATTTTGTGTTGGAGCTACAAGGAGAATAAATCTATCAAGAAATGGAAACTCACAGCAAATCACATGCCTAAATCTACACGCACTTGCCTCAAACTGTGTCGAGCAGATTGGAAAGTTCAAAGAGACTTGCTTTTGTGATTTTTGACATACTGTTATTTGTAAAAATGGAAAAAGCATGTTGCATATAGGTTAGAGTATGATATACAGGATGCTGTTGAGTAGGGGTGCTAGATCAAAACCTGCACTGTTTTTGATTCCCTGCCAAGTCATGATATACTAAATCAATAGGACATGAAAGGGAATGAGTGATCATGACCAACTTCATGGTTGTGACATAGTCTTCAGCAAGTGCCATCAGTCATCCGTGGATATTATTGTTGCGTTACACTGCTGTAAATATGAAGCCTCATAGTTGGTTCAGTATTATCAGTATTTAATATTTTTCATATACGGCCATGGAAAAAATAAGAAACTGGGTTATTTTTTTCTGGTTATTGCTTTTGTAATTTGTGGGAGTGTGTGTAAAATGTGCATGTCACTATTGTTTTATACACTACTGACCGCACGTAATTCAAAATTCCAAACAAATACATGTTTGAAGAAAATTAAAGAATAACACATATAAATAATTTATTATACCTTAGCAATGTTAAACTACGCAACACTCTTGATGATGATGATGATGATGATGATAACAATTGCAACAATTAAAATAGTAATGTTAAGTGCATAGTGTGCATGTGTGAGCTCTGTTTCAACCCATCAGAAACTGAATCAGGAGTGAAGCTGCTGGAGTACAGCACATAGAAAAGCTGCTCTACACACACTACTGCACTCACAACACATATGGAGGCTTTTCTTATTTTTACACACACACACTGCAATAGTTCAGAAAAGAATAGCAACTTGTGCATTTTACACACACACACTGCCACAAATTGTACAATGAGTGAACAGAAAAAGGGAAAAGTGGTCTCTTATTTTTTCCATATCTGTATAATGAATATATTTACTTTCCTTTGAAAGTGCTTTAAAAATACAATTTAGCAAAACTGCTTTCATTCACACAACTTTGTTGCCTGTATATTCAGACATCAGATCCAGTCACCTTGTTTTATGACTAATACTGAAGAGAAGCAATGAAACACATCATTTGTCAGTTCTCAGCTGTCACATAGACGCATCATCAGAGACGCATCCACAAATGATGGTCTCATAATGTGCATGCAATCCAAATTTGTTCTGCTATGTATTTGCTCTGTCATGAATCACGTCACATATGACGAATGAAGGCCATTTATCTCCATTAACTTACTGAAGTTCTGTCTTTCTTCTAGATGGAGAAGCCCCCGTTGCCGGGTGACAGCAATGGCCATGTTTTGGAGGAGAGCCACTCAGCCATGGCTTTGGTGTCAGTAGAGGAGTCTGATGGGGCAGGGGTGGGGGAGGAGCGTCCTGCGTGGGACAGTAAATTACAGTATGTGCTCGCGCAGGTGGGCTTCAGCGTGGGCCTGGGGAATGTATGGAGATTCCCTTATCTCTGCCACCAAAACGGAGGAGGTACAAGTGTGTGTGTGTGTTTGTGTGTGTGTGTGTGTGTGTGTGTGTGTGTCTATATAGGTGTGCACACACTCCACATTTTAAAAACAAAAATCAGAAAATATATATATATATATATTTTTATTCTTCACTACTGACCTATAAAAAGCCACCGAATATAGCTATTATGTGAATAACCTGACATTTGTTAAATATTTAACAAGCTATTAAGCGATAGCCAATGGGATGAAACAGTTAACGATAAAGCGTTTCAAGTTAAAGGACAGTTTGAAATTTTGCTCTGCATCAACGCACAACCAGTTAAAAGGATGTCAAACATGCACTGTTACATATTCCTTCCATGTTATAAAGGAAACTTGTTTTTTGCCCCCGTTTTCATTTATAGTTGATCACTTTGCGGTTTTAGAAATAAATGGATAAGTGGTAGAAATCTGTAAAATCTGGTAGTGTAATGTCACAACCGGGCTGTGCCCGCTCAGAAAGGAGGCGCAGGAGCAGACTTCCATTGTTCTCATTTATTAGTAAATACAAACCAAAGGAAGGCACGAGGGCCTAAAACTTCCAAAACAGAACACAAGATCACCGAACAGACACAACTCAGAATACTGTGTTGGAGAACCGACAACACAAGAACACAAAGGCAGCCTTTTTATACTAAGAATTAACACAAAGCAAATGATAATGATTAGTCCTTCATCCCTGGCCAGCCGAGAGCTCTTACTGATCTCCCTGACCAGGGATGAGACCACACCCCCAGTCGACATAAAAGCCCTTCATACTGATGGCGGCCTCTAGCATCCACTGACTGGGGATGTGACAGCTACAAAGCTGCTGTCGACCACAGAAACTATAGTCACCTAAAATTATTTCTAGGAAAGTACCCAAGCCTGTCTCAAACTGAAACTGCATCTATTAGTGTTCAGCACAATTCCAAACTAGTTTCCTTGGACTGTCACAAAATGATTCTAGATCTACACTTCTACTCTTTAGGTGCTTTTTGAAACCAAACCCCAAACCAGCTGTTCCACTGTTTAGCTTTTTTTTAATGTAGTTTTCACATAAAGTTAGAATGTGTCCTAAAGTCACAGTTTTTATCTTAAAAAAATAAAAAATTGTCTCATAAATCTCATAAACTTAAGTACTAAACTACAGAAGCTAAATTTGGACTCAAAGCGTACCTTGGTTGATTGGTTGTATCTGGTTTAAGTGGAAAACTGTTATTTAAATTTTGTTGTCAAACTGTTCCTTTAAGATGCACAGCCTGGGTGAATTTGGAGTCAGGTTTTACAGAGAAAGCCTGTGATTGTGGCCATGTTAAGGGGATCCGCCATCAGAATTTAACTTCTTCAAAAAGAGATCTGAAATCACATCTGGTCCCAATGAGATCACATGTGGTCCTGTGAGACTCCCATTCCATTTTTCCAAACATTCTTCTCATCAGAACCACTTCTTCAAAACAATGCTGATATACACCACTGATGAACAGAGAACACCAACAGCAGAAGTGTCTCGCATGCTAAAAGAGAGAAACAAACATTGCTTAAATGCCAGGCGGTCACAAAATAAGCAGTCAAGAGGTTCATTGAACTTCTCACAAACCACTAAATATTCAAGACATCCTTTAGACACCAGACAGTCATTGCCCTTGAGTTTTTAGTCTCAAGTTCTTCAAAGTCTGACTAAATCTGAAGTTTGGTCTGCATGTTCAAAGCTCATAACAGATGTGTGTGAGTGTCCCTTCATGACAAAGCTACTCTCTTGGACCAAGAGAACAGCAAACGGACATCAGAACATCTAGAGTGTTCTCTCCTCCCTATAAGGCCACCTTTTGTTATCATGACTTATTTATTTACAGACATATTGCAAATGGAAGAGCCTTGTTGTCGCAATATAGGCCACGTCAAAATGTTGACTTAACACAACTTACTGCTCTAAAGATAAATCCATTATGAGATAGAGAGACAGAGATAGAGAGAGAGACAGAGAGAGAGAGAGACAGAGAGAGAGAGAGAGAGAAAGAGAGAGAGA
>JBBIGA010051133.1:0-12875 GCA_037576975.1 Alestes dentex
AACTGTCTCTAACATCCTAGTTCAAACTTGTGCTAGGTGGTGTTAGAAACATTAATCTCTTAAATTTGTAAAAAAAATAGTGATACTTTTCCAAGATAAAGGTTGAAGTATCTAAAATTGTGATTTTCTGAGGGGTCTCTTCTGGGCAAAGTTTTTATGCAGCTTTGAAAATGGTCGCCAGGATGAGTGAACATTGGCAGGAAGTCATCAGAATATGCAGAGGCATGATTGGCTTTAAAAATACAGGGAATATTTAATAACAACAAACTACATTTATTAATTTAGATATCAAGCAGGAAAATTACTTGTTTTTTCTTTGCACAATTTGTGTTCAAAGTTACAAGTGTGCTTAATGGGTACTTGAGCTTAATAGGGGCGTTTACCCATGCATTGGTCTAAAATTAATTTAGTTCAATTTTATTTATTTATGTAGCTCTTTTTACAACCAAGCTGTCACGAAGCAGCTTAACAGAGTCCAGGTCTGAGCCCCTAGTAAGCAAGCCAAAGACAACATAGGCAAGGAAAAACTCCCTAAGCTGGAGGAAGAAACCTCGAGAGGAACCAAGAGAGTCTCTATTGAGATAAATAACAAAAGAAGAATTAACTTATTGAAAGACTGGCCATCTATGGCTAACAAAGTTGGTACAGTTAAGAGTCAATGAGAGTAGCTAGTCCATAACAACAGAAACAGGAACAACAATCTCTGCCGGAGCTTTAAACAGCAGTTGCCCTTGGGTGGGGGAAGAGCACATGGGGAGTCAGAGCAGACAAACCAGATGAGGACATCTTGGCTTGGGGCTTTTGCAGACCTGGGAAGGTTGTGGCCTGGGGTTGCAGTGGTGATTGGTCAGGCTAGACAAATGTGCAGCGGAACAAAGTTAGGTCTGCTTAAGTTTACATGGCAAGATTTATAACTGTGAGGAGTGCAAGTAAAGCCTCCGGCATGACTCTCTATAGCAGCCTAGCTAGAAAGGACAGAGCCGAGGGGTATGATGGACATGAGAGCAGCTTGAGACACCAGCCACCTCCACTCCACCGTCAACAAATGTGAGTGAACATGAGTGGTGGCGGAGCGACAGCACCAGAATCCTTTACTTGAATTCTCTGTGCCCACCACCTCCCAGCCCTACACCCCTCATCTAACAGGAAAAAAATAATTACAGAAAGCCTGACTAAATAAGTAGGTTTACAGCCTGTAAGTAGCTTAACAGTCCCGAACGTTATTCGGAAGGGCATTTCAAAGCTGTGGGGCTTTATATGAAAGTGATCCTCCCTGCTCCTGAAGCTTTCATAATTCTGGGGACGAGCAAATAGTCAGCACCTTGAGATCTGAGTGAGCGCAGAGGTTCACGGAGGTATTCGGGTGTGAGGCCGTTAAACAGTCAACAGTGGAAAACAAAATCCAATTAAGTCTTCATAGTATTGGGCTAATGTAGTCCACTTCTTGTGAAGACTCTAGATGCCGCAGTCTGGACTAGGCTGTTACAGTAATCGAGTCTGAAGGTAAAAAAGGCGTGGACTAATTTTTCTGCATCATGGAGGAATAGTGCACTTCTTAGCTTAGCAATATTTCGTAAATGAAGGAAAGCTATTCTGATAACAGTACTTACATGTACGTTGAATGAAAGATCAGAATACACTGAAACCTCTGACAGTAGGCATTAGAAGCTGAGGAACTGCCAAGATCAAGCTTTAGACCTGACTTTTTGTTTCTAGCAGCTTTTGGACCTATAAGAAGGACCTCTGTTTTATCTGCAGTGAGCAAGAGAAAGTTTTGTGACATCCAGTCTTTTATATTTTTATACAGTCCTCAGTCTTACTTAATCTGTATTTATCATCTGGGCTGGCAGAGATATAGAGCCATGGATAATCATCCCTAATGGCAGTATGTACAAAGTAAATAAAAGAGGTCCTAAAACAGAAGCTTGCGGGACACCGTATTTTACTTGGGTATTGAGGATTGTCCATTACCTCTTGCAAACTGATAGTGTTCAGTCAGGTGAGATCTAAACCAGGATAAGACTGTTCCAGTGATTCTGACCAGGTTTTCTACTCTTGTCTAGTAGAATAGAATGGTCAGTGGTGTCGAATGGTCAGTGGTAAGGTCAAGCAGAACCAAGAAAGAGACAAATCCTTTGTTGGCGAACAGTAAAAGATAATTTACTGTCTTTACTAAGGCTGTTTCTGTGCTGTTATGAGGCCGGAAAGCAGACTGGAATTTTTATATCTATATAGTTCTTATGTAGTAACGAACATGGCTGTTGTGCCATGAGTTTCTGTAAAATCTTAGATAAAATTGGTAGATCAGAAATAGGTTGATAATTTGAGAGCTCGCATCGATCAAGATTGTATTTTTTTAAACAGAGGCGTAATAACCGCTTGTTCAAAAGGCTTTTGGTAGATAACCAATACTAAGTGAGGAGTTTGGTACTGGTAGGGGAGGTCTGTTAATTATTGGTAGGACTTCTTTAAGCAGGCTTGAAGAGAGAATGATTGCAGAGAGTTGTACTTGTCAGACTGGATTAAAGGATGTTTATCTCGCATCTCTGGCTAAGTTTTGAATAGCATCTGCTACTGCTGAATCAGGAAGTGTATTAAATACCATAAATAAGGAAATAAGGTTACTGCTGAAGTCACTTAATAATGAACACAAGTAGTTGTTTCAAGTTTTTCAAGTTTGAAGTTTATTTATATAGCACATTATCATGCACAGAAGGTCATTCAGTGTGCTTTACAGAAATGGAAAATACAATAAGAATGAATAAAAATAAGACAGAATAAAACAAGATAATGAGAGGGATAAAAGAAATAAAAGAATACATGAAAGAAAATTAAAAGTGCAAATATTTAACAGAAGGCAGAATAGTGCAGTTTTTAGCAGCTTTTTAAAGCTGGCTACAGTTGGTGCAGATCTGATAGTTTGGTGCTTGTTCTAGTCTGCTAGTTGTGATATTGCATATAATGGTGATGATATTGCATGTAATAATAATGATATTACACACAATTAGAAGGTGCATATTTAAGTTACAGCAGGGGATTGTACAGCTCATTGTGTGGATGTGTGTTCTGGGGTTATAGAGTCTAATGGGCTATAGAGTCTTGTGTGGGTTTAGTGTTATAGTGTCTGATGGGTGAGTGTTTGACGGGGGAGGAGTTATAGAGTGATGGATGTGTGTGTGATGGGAGATGAGTTATAGAGTCTAATGGGTGTATTATAGCAGAGGAGTTAAAGATTCTGATGGGTGGGTGTGTGATGTGGAGGAGTTATACAGTCTGATGGGTGGGTGTGTGACACGGGGAGGAGTTATAGTGCCTCACGGGTGGGTAAAAGTGGAAGGAGGCGGCAGGGAGGTAGGATGTTTTGAAATGTTCAATAGAGCACTTTATTCTGATGGGTCTGTGGCTAAAATTACTTCTCTGCTCATCTACAAAACTGTGGAGTGGATGAAGTTGAGACTTTTATTGTATTAAAGTAGGACTATTGGCATTGTCACTATCAGTTATATTAGTAATGGTCTAATATCCGAGTCTTTAATTTTGGTGTGTTGATACACGATGGTGTGTATGAAGGTGTGTAAATGTATGATGGTGTGTATGAAGGTGTGTAGATGTATAGTGATGTGTGTGAAGGTGTGTAGATGTATGCTGATGTGTGAAGATGTGTAGATGTACAATGATGTGTATGAAAGTGTTTAGACATACGATGGTGTGTATTAAGGTTTGTAGATGCATGATGGTGACGTTTTTTGAATCGTAAACCACGACGCAAGTGAGTACAGAAGAACAAAACGTCATCAGCTTGCGCTGGAGCAAGATGACTTGGTCTCTGGTGCTTTTAATGTGTGTGGAGAAAAGAGGCGGTGTACCGGTGTCCCACGTATCGGTATTTCTTCTACTCTCCTACATGCTGTTTTAATTTTATTAATAAATCTGTCATTTCATGCTGCATTTTCATTGGCTAATCAGTAGATGTAGGTCGTAGCAGCACACACTGAGATGTTGTCCTAATTTTCTTACTCTGTCAGATAATAATAACAGGCAGTCTTTGAACCTCTCTCACAGTATGATGTAGGACCACCATTTAGGTGCCATGACCTAAGAGATCACCGCAGTTGTTTCACGATTGTCAATATGTCATGCATACGAATCATACAATGTATACCGGGTATAAGGCAGGTCCCCACGTTGTCAGCCTTTAAATCTTAACTTAGTTTTACTTCCTGACTTTCATCTCAGCTTGAGAACTTTTTTATTGTCCATATGTTAATGTTATCTTTTATTCGAGGCCTGGCCACTTTATTACTCTTGGACCATGCTGTTCAGCACTTTTGTCAACTGCTATTATTTTAAATATGCTTTATAAATGAACTTGTTTCCCCCTAATGCTGTTTTCCATTAAAAACTAGAGAAAGATAGGAAAATGTGTAGCTCTTTGTTGTTCTAATCCTTTTTTTTTTCTCTGTGCTCTTCAGGATTACAGCGCAGATGAGCAGAATATGATTGAAGAAGCCATTCAGCGCTCCCTCATGGACAACTGAAGCAGATCACACTGCACAAAGCCATATCTGGGGTGAAAACATCTGAGTACACTGAATATTGAGCATAATATCTGTTATATGTCATCTTATTTATTCCATATATTATCTATACACCTTATTTCATATATATTATTTTTTAAAAACATGTTAAGTAATAATATCAAGTTAAATTACTTTATTAACTGGGAGATTATTTAGATTACAAGTTTACTTTTTACTTGAATTTAAACAATCTGCCCTGTGCAATAACAACCGTAGTTCATATTATTACTTAAAATAGATATAAATAATGTATATTAATTAACATATTGTCTAGTTTGTAGAAGTTAATAAAAGATTTTGGCTTCACTCTTGAAAGTTATCAAAATTATCTGTCTGTTCCACAAAACATTTTTAGGAACAAGTGTAAAATAAATAGTTTAAACAGTCGTACATGATGTCATGATGTTAAGAGAACCTCAAGAGAGCCTACAACCTCATGTTAGATGATGATGTACTTAGACCAGATATCATTTTTGCAGTGGAAAATAAATAAAAAAGGATCGAACTAGTGAGGTTCAGGGCTGTTCAGAAGTGCTTTGCCTAATAATATGCCTTAATATATTTAACCAAAGCAGTGTGTGTGTGAAATATTAAATCACTTACAGATCTTCTGGCAATAAGTAGATATATAAAGGAGAAAGGTTGGACATTGTGCAGATTTTATATGTGAAGTCAATCGTTCTGCCTGCAAATGCCTCAGTAGAAAAATCTATAACCTGGTTAGCAATATATATATCTCTCCCATGTATTCCTACCTTTTTTGTGACTGTTTCCTTTGACTGGCCGATATTTTGAATATACTCGATACCTGAGTAAATTACTCTATGGCTAGTATAGATTGTCGGCTAATTTTTTTTAAGCCACTCGCTTTTGCTCCTCGCACTCTCTCCTATGGGTCATCCCCTTCTCTCACAGACCCAAAGGAAAAACTCTCTCTATATATATATACACACACACACATTGTTTGTCGATTTTGTAGATCAAGCAGAAGATTTCAAAATATTGAGATATATATTGTGTATCATGATATAGTCTAAAATACTGTGATAAAGGTGACTGTGATATCCCCCAGACCTAGTGCTTTAGACTATATCACTAAAGTTTAATGTGGATCAGTTGGTGAGAATGTGGGTCCCAGTTATTAATCAGTTAACACAGTGATATGAATAAAATGTACACCTTTTTTGGCCATATGGATTAATTAATATTGAAATTTTTCTTCAGATTTTTGCTTGTTGTGCATTTTCTCAAAAATGTATTGATTGATGTTTTGTTTTCCAATTAAATTTCTGACCAAAATATTATTATCATTATTATTATTATTATTATTATTCTTATTATTAGCAGTAGTAGTAGTAGTAGCAGTAGTAGTAGTAGTAGCAGTAGTAGTAGTAATAGTAGTGTAATATAGTGCAATATAATTCTGACGTAAAATGCAGACTGAGTTATATCATTCTGAATGATTTCTACTGGCCTCACGTTCTTTCCAGCGATGGCATTCTGATCATCTGTCATTTTTTGTTAAAATTCCACAGGCCCTGTTTCTGTATCTGTTAATGCGTCCACTTTCATCTCTGTCCAGTCTGTCCAGTAGTCTGCTTGTTTTTCTGTCACAATCTAAAGGATGAATGAGTGAGATCAGAACTGTGACGGTTGTTTAGAAAGCTGACTGTGTGTTTGTGTGATGTATGAAAATAAAATTGCCCTTCTGAAGGGTAGAGCACAGCAGTACTGCTCATTTACATCTGTTCTTGATTTATTTTGTGACCACTAGGGGTCGGTGTTGCTCCATCTGTTGATCATTAGAAATATAGTTCTTCACAACTGGTAAATTTACTCAGCTTGAAGAGACACTGTACATGTTTTGCGGTCATAAGAAGTACCTCAACCAAAGTTGGTTCAAATATATATATGGTTCATATATATATATATATATAATGTGTATGTGTGTGTGTGTGTGTGTGTGTGTGTGTGTGTGTGTGTGTGTTTTACAGCTAAATGCTGAGTGGTGTTCCAACCAATCAGCATTCAGCACCACCAGTATACTGATCACCACCTGATCATCTGAAATTATCTGCACCTGTTTCTTCACTAGTTTAGGCCCTCAGTTAGATGTGTTTTGTTCTGCTTGAATGATTCATACGTAGGTCACTGTGTCTGAACAAACAAAAAACATTCCTCTGAAACTGGTCAGGTTCAGGGACTGGACCGAAAATGAGAGTCTGAAAGTCCTTCAGGAAGCCTGGAGAACTATTCCTCAAGACTACTAAAAATACAAGAAAGTCTGGCTGTTTGAAAGCAAAATACACAAAATGAAGGGTGGCTGTAAGACTTTTGCACAGTACTGTTTATATAGAGTGGATGCACCGACTGTGAGAAGTAACACAGATGAAGGGATGCATTCACATGTCTTTAGATTCATGAAATGTCTGTGAGGAATTTGACAGTTACTAGTTCTAATGATACACAGTGATCTAAAACCCAGTGATGATGACACTGACTCAAAATACGGACATGTTATTTTAGACAAATAATCAAAACACTATTAACCAAACTTTTGATTGCTGAATACTGTCTGGTGAAGCCTATGTGATTTTCTACATCATTAGGGCATGGGATTGGTGTAGGTTATTATTTTGGCTCTGGGATGAAGTTAGGTTTAGGGTTAGATTTAACTTATTACACTGAAATTTAGTTGAATGGATACTTCGTTGAATGTTTATCATTTTATACTTATTACAGTTGTGTTTTTAAGGCCATATGAGAGTCTAGTAAAGTGCCTGTGGGGAAAGGATTTGTGCATTTAAACCTTTTAAGTGTATTTTCAAGTCTATTTGATCATTTTGACAGATGTTTTGACACTTCGGATCTCCACTTTGATTCAATTTTTATCTCGTTGCCGCCCTTTCTCCTCCGTTTTCCTTCCATTGGAAACCTCACACTCTCTCTCTCTCCCTTTGCTTCCCTCCCTCGCTCGCCCGCCCACTCTCCCTCCCTGCTGCTGTTTGTCATTTTCTCTCTTCGCAGCCTGTCAGGTCTGATGGCTAAAGGTGCTAAATCCTGATAAATTAAAGCTCTTTAATTATTTAAACACTGGACCCTGAAATCAGTCCGAGTGATTTATACCTCCGTACGGGACACTGAAAGGGGGAAAAGAAACATTGGAGTGTTGGGAGGAGGGGGAGAGGGAAGGGGGTTTCACACATGGAGCACTGATATCTTACACACAATATAGGAATCAGCAAGTCTCAGTGAGCTTAAAGGAGCAATTCAGCTCCACCAACCGCCTCATAAAATAGTGGCTCAGTGAAGGATGTTTTCTGATACACCTGCTAAAAATGAATAAAACTGTACTTTTTGCATGTTTACAGATAATACTGTCCTACAAATCCAGAAAGGATTTCAGTCCCTCATCTAACATAGGATTGGCTCATCTTTACAACACTCAAGGCTCTGTTTCATGTTTATCTTTTTGTCAATCCAATGCATTTACCCAGTGTAAATGTAGTTAAAAGTTTTGAAACATCCTGTCCATTTACGCAAAAACAACCTGTTTCAAAGATCTTTTGAATGTGATGTGATTTTGTGCATTTATACATACATTTGTGCATTTATACATAGCCTCACATTCAGAATACAGCAATTTAGCCACACCCAGTCCCACTCACATTATAAGGAGTGCTTCAACTGTGTCCATCCTACTGTATCCTAAACCATTTCCACACATCGAATACATCTTAATGAAGACCATCAGGTTGTTTGAAAGGATTTTTGGGGAGAAGTTTTGGGGGCTGAAATTTAGAATTTAAATGTAAAATTCATTTACAGCATTGGGACCCAAAGATTGGGTGTCTATTAACTCCTTGTATTAGTACTGTTAGCCTCATAGCTCCAGTTCTAAACTACAGGAGCGCATCTCTCAGCTCATCGACCACATCAGGGGCAGGTGGACCATTCTGTAAACTGTATTTTTCACCAAACCATTCCTTTAAAGCCTGTACTTTTGTCCATATTTGTAGTTAACGGTGTGTCATACAGTGTCGGAGACCAACAGTTACAGTGTGTGTGTGTTTACTTGTTGCTCATTCCAGAGAATTACACTCTTTTTTTCCTAAATGGCCATTAACCCTTCTCTTTATGTTATACAGTATAATGTGCTGTTTGTGAACTCAATACATGATGAAACACTTCTGAAGGTCCTGTAGCTTTTGCCCATTTTTATTTACTTTCTCTACTGGGGACAGAGGTGTCACTTTTCTTTCCTTTCTGCTAAAGTAATTAAGTGATGCTCCCCACTCCTTTTGCCTTGGCACAGATAGAACCCTCCGACCTTTTTGATGTTATGATGTTGCCTATTTTTTTGTTCTCTCCCCCCCTTTCTTCTTTACTGATCTTTGTAAAGCTCCTGGCGGCTTTGAAAGTTGGTTGTGGGAGCTGCTAACAAAACGCTGCAGTGCTTCCAGGCAGGAAGGAAGTGGTCCTTGCTTTCCTTCTTTTTCTTCCTCTCTTTTGTCGGCGACAGTAGTAGTGGTGGTTGGGATCTGGGGGGGTGCAGGGGTGTGGGGGGGAGTGAACATATTGAATAAAAATTTCATAAAGTTCAGCGTGTCGTTTCTTTGATGAGCGAATTAGAAAGTCTGTAGAGTCTCGCGGCTGTGTAGAGGCAGTAATTACCGCTACACGTCCCTCCGGGAAGCCCGCACTGCCGAGGAGAAGTATGTCACGACTAGACACACTTCTACTCTCCTCCTTTTATTCCCCTTCCCTTTTTCACATTTTCTCATTCCTTTCTACAGTCACCTTCATAGGCAGGAACAGGGAGGTCCAGCAGTGGTCCCGGAAGGTTTTAGTCCAGTACATTGTTTTTAAAGGGTGCAACAATACATCAATAAATTGTGACAATGCATAGTTTATAGTGTGAAACCAGTGCAGATGAACACCCCAGTCCAGCACATTCACCTCATGCATCACAACCACCAGCTCTAGTTTCATTCATAAATTGTGCCAGAACAGAACGCACTCATCATTTTTCTTCATTCATATTTCACACTAAATATTGTGGAAATATGGAATCGTTTATTCAGTTTCTTGAATCAAATTGAATCGTGAACTTAATGAGGGAAAAACAGTAAGAAAAAAAGAAATCATGGTGACATATTTTTGAGAGAGCGTACAGGTCTAAGAAGAAATAACTAAACTTACTTTGTTGAATATATATCATGAGTGTATCAAACCATAAGCCTTGGTTAAACTTACTTGATTCAGCTCCTGCAGTGAATATAATTTTGTGATAAAAAAAAATTAAAACAGAGCAAAACATCTTAATGATACAAAACACAAATGCAAATTATATATCATAGATATAAGTAGCATTTATAAATAATGTCACTTTTAATTTTTGAGCATTCTTTTATTTACAATTATGCAGATGACAACTAAAAATAGTACATAGTAACCCATTACCTTTTTATTGGCTCCCCTCAATGAAAAACAAAGTCTATAAAGGAACTAAATAAATACACAATAAAACAAATGTGCATATACATAGGTAAGCATCGGGACTTTCCTGAATTGTATTTTACAGATTTTGAATACTTGTCCGTATTTCATAATATGTATCATAATATGTTCTCAAAATAACCATTAAAAACAACAACACTTCATAATTTGTCATAATTTTAAGCATGTTTGCTATTGCAGTTCCAAATATGTTCTGTAGGGGCAGCAGTGAATAATGATATTGTGTTGCTATGATAGAATCTGCATTCGTACAATACTGTTTGAGTTTATAAGCCGGGTTTAGCTCAGTCATAGCCAGGTTTATCTCAGTCATTCGGCTCACAATCCATGTCACTGGCTAGAGTGACTAAAGCTAACTTCAACCCCCCACAAGACTTGAATGCCTAAAAGTGATCATGACGGCAGTAGCACTGGTATTCATATTTGACGTTTTGTCAAACATGTTGTGCATCTGCAGGAAATACAAGCCTCTTATTGCATATTTGATATCTAGCTAGTTGCAAACCGCAAAATTGCATTGTAATTTTAGTTAGATAAAACATAAGGCTCGGTTACAGCGACTGTCATTCAAGTCTATTTTTGCCACTTGCTGCAAACATCACTCTAGCCAGATTTTGCTGCAAACATCACTCTAGCCAGATTTTGCTCAGTCATGGCCAGGTTTATCTCAGTCAAAGCCAGGCTTAACTCAGTCATAGCCAGATATATCTCAGTCATAGCCAGGTGTAACTCAGTCAAAGCCAGGTTTTGCTCAGCCATAGCCAGGTTAGGCTCAGTCATGTGGCTCTCA
This sequence comes from Alestes dentex, assembly GCA_037576975.1. Lineage (NCBI taxonomy): Eukaryota > Metazoa > Chordata > Actinopteri > Characiformes > Alestidae > Alestes > Alestes dentex. The sequence goes on from JBBIGA010051133.1 coordinate 10,891, forward strand.
ATCCACATGGCTAAAACCCTCCAGACAAAACTTGAGTGCCTGAAAGCGACCACGAAAACAGCAGCACTAGTGTTCCTCCTCATTACAGCAAACAGGCTTGACATTCTGTCAAACACGTTGTGTCTTTGCAGGGTATATGAGCCTCTTATTGCATATTTGATATCTATTTAGTTGCAAACCACAAAATTGCATTGTAATTTTAGTGAGATAAAACATAGGGCCTGGTTACAGTTACTATCATTCGAGTCTATTTTTGCCACATGTTGCAAGCATCAATCTAGCCAGGTTTTGCTTTGTCATAGCCAGGTTTAGCTCGGTCATAGCCAGGTTTAGCTCAGTCAAAGCCAAGTTAGACTCAGTCATAACCACGTTTAGGCTCAGTCATAGCCAGGTCTAGCTCAGTCATCACTAGGTTAGGTTCAGTCATGCAGGTCTCAATCCACGTCGCTGGCTACAGTGACTAAAGTTAACTTCAACCATGAAAGTGACCATGACAGCAGCATCACCTGTGTTCCTCCTCACTACAGCACACAGACTCGATGTTCTGTCAAACTTGTTGTGTCTCTGCAAGGAATACAAACCCCTTATTGCACATTTGATATGTATTTAGTTGCAAACCACAAAACTGCATTATAATTTTACTGGCTAAAACATAGTGCCTGGTTACAGTGATTATCATTCAAGTCTATTTTTGCCACTCATTGCAAGCATCATTCATTAGAAGTGCAAAACACTCCTCATCATGAAAACTTTACACTCTGCACGCCATGTCTCTGATAGGGTTCACTCTGGATACGTTTTATTGTGAACACCCTTTTCCATTGTTTTCAATTATTTAAAATAATGTATATGGGCAATATGTGTGTTTTTGGCATTAAACCACAAAATAACATCAGAATAAACACAAAAAAACATTAAAAAAAACAACAACCTTAAACTGCTCTCCAGCCATGGCATTGATCTGTTCAGTTCCATCAGCCCCTTTTGAGTTAATTTAATGAAAGATAAATTAATAATTGAGGGGTTGGATGGAAACTGTAAATACTGCCCTTTTTCATGTAGATAAAAAGAGTTAGTATTTTTTTCACTATCAACCCCCAGTGAAGCTCCACATGTCTCTGAGTGTTTATAGGGATGTTGATTGTGGCAAAGTAGAGGCAAACTAAATTAGTTTTCTTTGGGGACTATTTGGCCTCATGACACCCTGCATGTATCCCTCCACCATGAATGGTTTTAGTTTTGGGACCAGAACTCTCAGAAAAACTCTGGTAAAACAATGTCTCAGGAGTCAGGTGGCACAATAACCATTTCATTTAATAAAGGAACCTTTAGAAGGAACTTTTGTGGGGGGACCTTTACAAGCAAAACACTTCTCAGACATCTGGTTCCATTCACCACCACTGAGAATGATTCAGTTTCTCTTGAACGAAGCATTTCATACAAAACCATCTTTGTTTAGTTTTCTCCTCAGCCAAAAATCAAAAACCTCCCTCATATCAAATGTAACTGATTAGTCAAGACATGTCAGGCATCTGAAATGTATTTCTTTATATTTGCCCTGAAGCTACAAGGCTAATGTAGGTAACAGGTATTGCCCCTTACTTTCTGTTAATTACCACCAGTTTCTATGCTAAATCATATCAAACCATATGCAGTAATCTCTAATAGACTTTCTTATGCAGTTTCTGATACTGTATGATATGGTTATCTATGAGTATGTGCTGAAGTATGGAGATAATTCAGACTCCAAGACAGCTGCTGCCTCTGTTTGCCAAACACATTTGGGGTAAAATCTTGAAGGTTTTTCTCTATTACTCTATTATGTTCCAGTTTGACCTTCTGCTGCTTCTCCATGCAGGTTTATTTTAATGCGAATGAGGACTCAGTGGGCTGTTTACCCTCATATCTTAAGTGCTCTCTCTCTCTCTCTCTCTCTCTCTCTCTCTCTCTCTCTCTCTCTCTCTCTCTCTCTCTCTCTCTCTCTC
>JBBIGA010051151.1:0-12873 GCA_037576975.1 Alestes dentex
TCCTTGGCTTGTGCTGCACTGCTGACCCAGACACACATGTATCTGAGCACGCACGCATACACACACACACACACACACACACACACACACACACGCACATACAGACGCACATGCACACACAGACACACACACACACACACACACACACACACACGCGTCTCGTCTGGTTAGTGTGATGAGCAGACAGGCCAGCCTGCTCCACCTGGGCTTGCACCGATGACAGGCCATCAGTAGTGGCACACTCAAACAGATCTGTCACAGACAGCAGCTGTACACCCCTTACTCTCTGAATATCACACACACTCAGTCCGTACCATTCTCAATAGCAGACAGTGCCACTGATTCTATTGCTTTGTTTTAAAGCAAATAAATAGTTTACGCTAGTGCGCTTTCATGCTGAGGGGCGATTTGACAAATTACTGGTCAATTTAACAGACTTCAAGGTTGTTTACTATAATATACTCACCATCCACCTCAGGGCCGGGATATACCAATCACAATAAATGAGAAACCATTTCCCGAAGCAAAGATTATATTTCAGCTGATACAATACTGACACCCTATGAACATCACCCTAATCCGCATGATTTCTTTTCCTGGTTATTTCTTTTGCAGTTGTTGGGAATGTGTCTGTGTGAAATGTGCAGGTCACTATTGTTTTATCAACCATTGACCACACTTGATTGAAAATTCCAAGTAAAAAAATGTTGAGAAAATGTAAAAATAATATATATAAATAATTGATCATTCCTTGGAAATGTTAAACTACCCAACACTCGTACATTGTTTTACAATTGCAGCAATTAAAACATGTTAAGAGCAGACTATGAGTATGTGTGACAAACACTACTGCACTCACAACACATATGGAGGTGTTTCTTATTTTTTACACAACTCACACTGCCATGGTTCATAAAAGAACAGCAACTTGTGCATTTTACACACACACACACACACACACACACACACACACACACACTTCTGCAAATTGAACAAACAGTAAACAGTAAAAAGGGAGAAGAAGTGGTCTCTTATTTTTTTCCATTGCTTTAGATGAAAAACACTCAGCTGTTTCACAGGATGCCAGCATCCAATTGTGATTCCTAAAGCTAGGCCTTCAGTTTGGGCCATAAGTATCAAAACACAATGCTAAATTCTGAAAGCCTGTAAAGGACTCTTGTAGTATATTAGTGTGATGATGACAACAATGCACTAAGCCGAAGCTTGTAAAATACATTATGTTTTATTTCACATTTTATTTGAAGTTTTTAGTAAAGAATCCTGGCATAGGGCAGCTTTTGTTCACTGCCTGACAGAAAGCCACTAGGTAGGCTACTGCTCATATTTACAGACAGTGACGTATCTAGAGCTCAGTCTGAAATGGTGGAACTTGATCCCTAAATAGCTTTATACATATGTGACAAAAATATTGCTTTTCGAATAGTCCACTAAATGTCAATTAGGGAGACATTCAGTCTATGGCTGTAATCTGAAATGGATCTCTTGAACAAATAATGCACAATTTTGGATGTCGAAGTTATTACTTCATGACCAATGCAGTGCACTATTATAAGAAGTAAGGGGCCATTAGAAACATAGCCTAGGACTTCTAGAAGAACCAGACTGATATTTTGCCTTCGCAAAATTGCTTCGAGACATTTTAAATGAAAACATGATTAGTTGATTCCTCTGTCATTTTCAAATTATTTTGGTGATTTAAACTGACATTTTAGGCCAATCAGTGCCTGAAGATCTCTAGTTTTGGAGAGGCTATGTCCAGCACAGGTTGGTAGTTTCTCCACTCACACACACACACACACACACACACACACACACACACACACACACACTTAAAATGACAGATGCATTGAACCAAGTGTATTTGAGCATAGAAGTGATCATTGTGTTAAATACACTGGACATTTTAAGAATTTAATCTTATAGTTTCCAGCCAAAACAGAACTTTCCAACCATTAAATAAGAGTAGTGCTGAAGTACTTGTCCATTTTAATTACAGACATGATTCTATAAAAATGAATTAAAATGACAAACATGTATTTCAGCGCCCGAAATCGTTAGGCCTTCTTTGAAGGTCTAGTTGAGATAATTGAGATAATTAAGTTGTAATTGTTTGCTGTAGTGTGTTTTGTCGGATGGCACTACTCTGCTGCCACATTATCGCCGTTCCAGTCATTCCTTTCAGGCCACCCTGTAGCATTGTCAGTTGCATAACATTTATTACAGAACAGCTAAAGAAAAACATGACACATGCTTTGCATTTTTACTCATTTGAGATCTTTATGAACACTTTAGCCAGCATGTTCACTAGCAATAATTCATAGCGTAGCACCGATTGCTGCCTCAACAGACAACTGCTTGTTGTGGAAAGCAGAGCCACCTGCTTACACTAACTGGCCATTTTCTAAAGAGCCACCCTGCTCATAGATCCACTATATAGGTGTACAAACCCATCTGTTGTCATGCACAAATAATCAGCACCTCTGTACCCCATTTATCATTAGTCGGTTTCTGAGCACAGGACTACTGATGACCAGATATTGTATGGGTGGTAGGCGATTCTCTGAACAACTCTTGACACCAAAAATAAAATGGTAGTGTGTATGAAGCTGGTATGACACAGCAACATTATTATTATTTTCCTGCAAATTTAAGGGAGATCCACCAGTCAAAAAACATTTAGCTAAGAGTGACTCTGTGAACAGAAACTGACCACTGATGGAGGGATGGATGAAAAAGCAAACAGTGAATCAGTGAATCTACAGGCTAAAATTCTCTACGCATTTTCTTCTGTTTCCATTTTTATGTCAGTGTTTACACCCTCCCTGTTCCATGTGCCTTTGTTTTTGTTTCAAACTCGGCCTTTGTCCCCCTTCCTTAGTATTTTCACCTGTTCGTTTGTAATCCCAGCTACTCTCTGTTTATGTTTTAGTTTATGTTTGTTGGTTTTCTGTGCTTTTGCCTCTGTTTTTGCCTCTGTTTTGTTCTGGATTCTGTGTTTTGGCCCTGTGTTTCTGTTTGGGTTTTGCTCTCTATTTTGTTACTGATTCCTTGTTTGGATCCTGTTGGGTCTTGCTCTCTCTTCTGGACGAACGTTGAGTTCCTTGCTCTGTTTCCTTTTCTGTTTTCTTTTAGTCTGCACTGTACTCTTCAGCCCTGGTTCGTTCTTGTTTGTTTCAGTTCTGTTTTCTGTTTCATTTTGCTTTACTGTACTCTTAGCTATCGTCTGGGTTCTCTTAATTTTGTTTTTAGCATCCTGTTTTCCGTTTTCTGAAACTAAATCCCTGTTCACGTTTAAGTCCTTCTCCATGACTACATAAAATCATTACCACTATACACCAGTAAGTGATTGTAATAAAATGGCCAATGAGAGTAAATGCTTCAAACTTTTTTTTTTTTTTCTGTTTTGTCTCAAGCCTATTGACAACTACAAAGCATTATTTTACCCTGCTCTGTGCATCACCAGCATGCAGATAGTGGGCGTCTTGGCGCAGTTGGAGTGACAAGCTGTAGTTCTGGTAAATCAAGTCGCATATTACCCTTTAGTGTTTAAATATTCACAGTATTTGATAAAATATGAAAAAATGAAAATATGAAACTGTTTCTGCCCCATCCATAAACTGTATTTAGGCTTGTGTCGCAGTCTTAGAACGTGCTGGCAGAATGTTACCGATTTGAACTGCTAACTGCCGACTGCGTTCATTACTGAAAAGACTTATAAATGCTGACTGTTTGCTTTGTAGTTAAAACAAGATATTCTTTTAAATATTGTTCTTAAGCTTCAAAGTATGACATTTTAATTCATTGTGTTACACTTTATCACAGAATAATTCTCGCAAAGTCTGTAACAGATGAGTAAGTGTGATTATACACCAGAGTGTGCGTGTGCGTGTGTGTGTCAGTGAGAGTGGGAGTTTATCTACTGTTTATCTATTGTCCTCCAAGTAAACTCGCATGACTGCAGACCATGACACTGTGCTGTCATTATCCCAGCTGGCTGGCTTTGCATCGTTTGCATGTGTGTGTGTGTGTGTGTGTGTCTGTGTGTGTGTGTGTGTGTGTGTGTGTGTGTGTGCGCGGGCATATGAAACAGAGAGAATGTGTCAATTTATGTACATATAAGCTCATACGTAAGTGTGTGATACCATTTGCGTTTGTGCATGTTTGTGTGTGTGTGTGTGTGTGTGTGTGTGTGTGTGTGTGTGTGTCTGAGTGTAAAGCCAATTTGTACAAGATCTGTAAGGCCCAGTGTCTCTCCCTGTGTGTGAAGCCTTGTGACATCAGTAATATAATAAACACACATGCATTCAAGGTTCAAGGTTCACTTTATTTGTCATCAGCAACTTTCTACATGTACAAAGTTGTGATGAGACAATGTTTCCCCATGGCCCCGGTGCAACATATAGTAACACTCAACATAACATTCAACAGGACAAAAGGTGCACACAGGCAACACAACAGTACAAAAGTGACATTTAGTACAGAGATGGAAGTATGGAGATGGAATAGTTGGAATGGATGGAATGTAAACCTCAGTGTTGATATTGCTCATTGTGTATGTTTTCAAAGGCAATTTGCAGCATCTAAGCAGCTTATTAACATAAAGTGCAAGAACATTTTGATACGCAAACAATTACAATAAATAGACAAAAAAAATAAATGAACAACACTCCAGTACTATTGAAGGTGGAGAATGAAAAGGGGATGTAAACCTTAAAGACTGATATTGCACACGGTTATTATATTGCACAGGTTATTATATTACACTGGTTAGATGTAGAACTGAAGACACCATTGGAACAAAGGTGAATTAGTTCTTGTATTACACTAGTGAATTTGAGTATTTAACTGGAATGCAGGTGCGAGCTAGTTTGAGCATGTGCCTTTGATGTTTTTTTTATTATTATTATTTTCTTCATAGAGAGCTTTGATATTCATGTGCGTTCAGAGTCCTGATGGCTTGTGGTATGAAGCTGTGACACAGTCTCATGGAGGCAGAATGGAAGCTACGATATCGTTTGCCAGATGGTAAAAGTGAAAAGAGTCCATGTAATGGATGAAAGTGGTCCTTCACTATATTTCTGGCTCTGTTGTATCAGCGGGTCTTGAAAATGTCTTTCAGATGAGGTAGGGGCACACCGAGATGAGGTAGGGGCGCAGCTGCTCTCACTATTCGCTGTAGTGTGTTACAGTCCGAAGCTTTACAGTTCCCGTACCAGACAGTGATGCAGCTGAGAAGACTTTCAATGGTGCTGGTGTAGAATTTCTTGAGGATCGGTGGGGGGAGGCTCACTCTTTTCAGTCTCCGTAGAAAGTGCAGACGCTGGCGAGCCCTGTTGGCCATGGAGGTGGAGTTTAGGGACCAAGAGAGGTCCTCTGTGATGTGGACGCCCAGGAACTTGGTGTTTTTCACCCTCTCAACAACAGCGGCGTCAATGGTGAGAGGTGGACGCGTAGTGCTGGATCTTCTGAAGTCGATGATGATTTCCTTTGTTTTGTCCACATTTAAAGAGAGGTTGTTGTTGCACAATTTGATGGATCTGCTTCATTATGTGTATTTTCACTTTGTGTCATTGTTGAAAATCCCTGTAAGCATACTGCACACATTGCTGCTTTCACATCATCTTTTAGATTTAGTCCTCATTTAGCACGAGAAATGGAAACAGGATCAAACGTGAAACATGAACTTGTTAGGCTGTGAGTTGTCCAGGATTACATGGAACTGAATAGAATTGTATAAATACTGTAGATAGTTCACGTAGTCTTTCTGTTACAGTAATGGGGAACTGAATGAACTAAGGCAGCTTTGTTATTACGTGTGAGACTGGATATTTGTGGATTTGTTCTGTGTATGTCTTCGGATATGAACGTGTGTTGACACAGTTTTCAGCCTCCTGTTGATTCAGGGCTGTTTATTTTGTTTGTTCCTGGTTTAAACTCCCAGTTTACCTACTGTGAAGTGTGAGCTCTGTTTGTGTATTTGTTGTGCTGTTCAATGTACACTGTTCAGCCATAACATTAAAACCATCTGCCTAATATTGTGAAGGTCTCCCTGATGCCACAAGGCTTCTGAAGGTGTGCTGTGGTATCAGTGACCAAGATGTTAGCAGAAAATCCTTTACACCCTGTAAGCTGAAAGGTTGAGCCTCCACGGATCGGACTAGATGATCCAGCACATCACTTAGAAGTTTAATTGTATTGAGATCTGGGGAATTTGGAGTGCAAGACAACAGCTTGAACAAAGTCATATTTAAATGAATGCCAGGACACAAGGCTACCCAGCAGAACATTGCCCAGAACATCACACGGTCTATGTAAGCTTACTTTCCTCCCATGTTGAACGCGGGTTCCATCTCTTCTCCAACTGCAAGCTATACCATTTGCTGTATAGAGAAAAAATGTTAACTATGTGACAGCAAATCCAAACAGTTCCCGAGTTATGACACAGATCTGTTTCTTCGACAGTGATGTAACCCGAATTTTGGTGTAAGTCGAAACACACCCTAGCCACTTCCCTAGTCACTTACCTTTCCTGACACAGTTAAAATCATAAAAACACAACTAAGCCACGGAAAAAGGAAAAGGAAAACTCCCACATTACTGCGTATTCTTCCACCGCACACAACCAAACAAGTTCGCCGACGTAGTCTGTAAGTACAAAGCTAATGGTGTAAGCCAAGTGGGAGTGGGAGTGAGCGTTGTAAACCTGATTACAACCTATATATCTACCAAACAGCAGTTTCTAGAAATGGTGAACAGGGACATAGAATGAACTGACTGCACTGTGTTAAGATAATTGCAAATTCATTGAATTCCCCTGTATTATTAGCTAAAAACTGAACACAACTACACATCCCCTTTTACTTTATCGTTTAGCAAACAATATAAAAAAATCACAAAGACAAACAGAAACAGCCAAGTTGACTGGTCTGCACAGAGCCCTGACCTCAACCCCATCCAACACCTTTGGGATGTACTGGAATGGAGATTGTGAGCCAGGCCTTCTCATCCAACGTCAGTGCCTGACCTCATAAACGCTCTACAGAGTGAATGCTGCTTTAGCAGCAAGTGGGGACCTACTCCACATTAAAGTCTTTGTATTTGAATGCAATGTCATTAAGTTCCTGTTAGTGTAATGGACGGGCATCCCAATACAATATATGAATCTGCATGTGTGCACCACTACTTTAGCAGTGCCAAGAAGAATGTTGTCTAATGCTACAAATGGGTCAGACCACCACTGATGCTGTGAGGTGTAATTATCTAATCAAAAAGCTATGCCAGTTCTGTAAGGCATATGTATTAGCATATATTACTGCTACTCAGGAAGTGTTATTAATGCAAAGCTAAATGTCAAATGATGCCATGTTAGATTTGGCAGATATTATGATATTGAATTTTAGCACTCTGGTCAGGTGTGAATTACATTCTTACTGTGCTTTGTGCCATCTGAAATGACTACATGAATAAAACATGGCCTTCAACAAATACAAAAGATGAAAAGTGTTTCATCCTGACTCAAATACACGAGTGTGTATGTGTGTGTGTTTTTTTGTGTATTTGTGTGAGAGAGAGAGAAAGAGAGAAGTGAGAAACACTGCCTGTGAGAGACAGACAGAGAGAAATCAATAATAATAATATACTGCACTGATGGCTATGTGTGATTCCAGCCTCTCCTCTTTCTCTTGAAACATATTATTGTTCTGCATGAAGATCTATATCCATTTAGGTACATAAAAACCTTGTGTATATAGTGTCCCCCCACTTTAACGCAGATCAGCAGTTGTGGCTTCAGTCACGCACGGATTTTTTCTGAAAACCAAACTAATAATTGTTCGCTAAAACCCCCGCACTAACGCGGAAACTGCAGATATCCTCTGCATTTTTATTACTTTTGTGATGTCCGGGCCTCGTCTGTGACGTCCGGGCCTCGTCTGCCACTCGTCCTCGTCCTCGTACTGAGGACAAGGGGGTGTGGCAGATGAGGCCCAGATGTCACAGCTTTTTTTGTGGCAATATATACATTTTTATACATTTAAGTGATAAATTATTAAGAAAACTCTAATTTACTAATTTTGTAACATAAATATTAACATAAATTCAGCAACATTTCCATATAAAAAATAACTATGACATTTGCTGATTTTTTTGGACCGAAACCGAAAACCAAAAGAAATTATTATTAGTAAATTATTAAAAGAATAAACCTGTTACAAAACTATGAACATAAACGGCTTTCCGCGTGTCTTTCTTAGATATATCGGCTGTGGTTGCGTCATCATTGCGTCATTACTGTTTCGGTCGCGTAAAAAAAAAAAAAAATTTTGCCATTTTTGCCATTCGGTGGCCGAACTTTCGGTGCATCCCTACTATAAATGTTTTGGTACTGTCCAAAGAACACAAAGCAAGCACGTCTTGGGATGGTGAAACACTGCTGTACTCAGAAGCAGGACGTTTGAAAGTAGCCAGTCTGAGGACATTATTTATTTGTCCTTGCTGCTGATTGGTTGCTGCCCTTTGACGCAACCGCAGTCCAGAATTTCCCCCGTGGAGTGTCTCGTGTGTTTCTCTGAGTGTTCTCGTGTTTTTCGTTTTGTTCTTCTTAAAGCCCTGTATTTTCATTACTGTAAATTAAATTCCTTTATTACTTTATTTACTCTGCTCATACCAAAGAAAATGACAGCGCATACCAAAGAAAACCCACGTGCATGAATTACAGTACAGTTTATACCGGGGTAATCGGTATTTTACAATCTAGCACTGCGGGAGTTCAGTGTAAACTGTACAGTACAAATACAGGTTTACCTTTACATTTTCTTTCAGGGTAATGTATTAAGCTGAGTTTAAAATGAAATTAATTACGTTTTTCACTATACGCGGGTGCCCTTGGAACGTAACCCCCGTGAAAAGCGGAGGGGGTTACTGTACACTGATCAGCCATAATGCTTACTGTTTCATTGTAACAGCATCTGTCATTGGGTGGCATATGATGAGCTGCAAGTGAACAGTCAGTTCTTTAAGTTCATTTGGTGGAAGCAGGAAAGTTGGGCAAGTGTGAGGATCTGAATGACTTTGACAAGGGCCGAATTGTGATGGCTAGGCAACTGTGTCAAGCACCTGTGGAAAGAAGGAAAGCTGGCATCCAGCTGGTTTACAGTGCATCCTGGTTCCATCTCTTCCCTATACAAGCAATTCATACACACCCAGCCATTCACATGATGTTAAAGAAAATGTGATTCATCCAACCCACTACCCTGTCGCCGGTCCACTGGTTTTTAGTTGGAAGACTCCACAGCACTTGCCATTTTGAAAATGCTCTGATCTGGTCATCTAGCCATTACAATTTGCCCCTTGTCAGAATGGCCCTTTTTCTCTGTTTCCAGCTCATGGGGCAGCTGGTAGTGGTTAGTGCGTTCGCCCTGCGATCAGAAAGTTGTGGGCTTGAATCCCAAGACTGCTGGTGAGGTACCCTTGAGCAAGGTACCATCCCCACACTGCTCCATGGGCGCTGTGTTCCAGGCTGCCAGCTGCTTCACTTGATGAATGGGTTAAATTTTGCACTGTTCACGCGTGACTTTACATCAAATTCAAGAACTGACTTGCTGCCCAACTCCTTGATAGGTGCTGCTGTAATGAGATAATCAATGTTATTTGCTGGGAGTGGGTTTACTTTTGTGTACACATACGTGTTCTCTGTTCATTTTTATAGTAATGTTGTGTTTCAATGGTTATAAAGTCTGTGAATTTCTGTCGTTGATAAAAACTGCCCTGATGACTCATAATAGCACAACATTCTTTAATTATTTCTGTTTTTAGTCCTAAGGGGCGGTTTCCCCAATATTATTTATTCTTTTAAAACCATTGGTAGACCTTTGATACTCAAGGACAGCACTGCAGCCTTTACTTTGAGCTGTGAAGGTATTTAAACCAATAGCACATAAAAGACAGGTGTATGGGATAAAGCATGGTATCAATATGTGACAAAGTAGTTTGACGATACCAGAGCAGTTGTGTGTATCTGAAAAAATTCTGGTGAAATAATATCTTTTTGACAAAAAAAAAAATGTGCAGAGTTCATGACAACAATTTTGCTTGTTGATTTATCACAATATACCTTATGTTTCTTTTATTATTATTTAATATTGGCTAACAATATGTAGTGATATTGTCATAACCACTGCGTCTCCGTGCTGCCGCAATGCACTACACCTCCTCTCCTCAGTAGTGCAGGTGGGTTTCATTTTACACTTCTTTTTTAATCGACTGCAGTTTGAATTTGATTTGCTGAAGAGGAAAAAAAAAAAAGCTTTGAGCTTTGAGGTGTGTAACGTGTACAGAAGGTGTAAGTGAAAGCACAGGGAAAAGTAAAAGTATTTCACTTGAATAATACACGAATATTGTTCACATTGAAAAGTGACCTATCTGACATTCATGAATGGAAAATATGAATACTTTAAATGATTATTGAAATTGAATTAAAAATTCAAGGCTGAATGGAACAGGCCAAAATTTCCTTTAATGGATGCTATGATAAAATGGTTAAATGTAGTTACCAAGTACAGTGTGCATATATCCCACTCCTTTGTATGAATGAGGAAGAGATGGTTTAGAGAGAGGAGGAGGTTAAAGAGATGGTAAAAGGAGAGGTTAAGCACGGCATTTGGGATGTGTAGAAAGAAAGAAGAGAGTGAAAGAAAATAGAGAGAAACAGAGATAGAGAGAATGTGGCAGATGAAAGCCCCAGATGGAGAATGACTACAGCATGAATGTGTGTGTGTGTCTGTGTGTGTGTCTTTGTGTGTGAGTGTGTGTGTGAGTGTGTGTGTGAGTGTGTGTGTGTGTGTGTGTGTGTGTGTGTCTGGGTGCATGTTTTTGCATTGCCAGTGCCAAGCAGGCATGTGTGTGCATGCTTAAGTGTTCCAAGGGTACATATCTGTATTTGTGTCACAGGTTTGTGTGTGTGGGTGTGTGTGTATGTTCATGAGACCTGATCATGTAATGCTTTTGACAGACACTTATGCCTGTCAGACTCTTCGCTCATGTCTTTGAGAGTGTTTGTCCTTCTATCATTCTTTTATGCTTTTTAATATTAGCATAGAGCCATATTTATTTCCCCAGGCGTTCCTCCAGCAGCGATGACTGGCCTGTCATCCTGCAAAATCCTGCTGTTTTACATTCTTGGCCACATGCACACTTGGATATATTACTACAAAGACATATACAACATCACATCATTCACTTCTTTGGTTTCAGATTTTTTCTTTAAGCTAACCTTGTGCAAATAGATAACATAATGCCACTGCATGGTACAGATAATGCTCATGATATACATTGTGTATCACATCATTTTGTTATTCTCAAGTTTATGAAGAAGTAAAGAACAGAGCAAAACAATATGTCTGTCCCTGTTTTTGTTTTTTTTTTGTTTTTTTTGCCTTCCCACTCAATCTGAGTATTTTAAAGTTGATACCAGTCAGAGCTTTTGTGTGTGTTTACTGCTTTTTACTGACAGTGAAAAATGATTTCATCATTTAGGTAAGATATGCCAGTCTGCGCATTAATATTACAGTGAAATCACTGCTCAGCATATGCATGATGTGATGTTCAAGACTAATTTTTTGCAAAACAGTAAAAGGACCAGGTATAGTATGTTTAATGTTCATGATAGTCCATTAATAATACAAGTTTAATAATTCAAGTTTGCTAGTAATACAAGTTCATATATATCATGGGTATCGTGTGTGTTTGTGTGTGGTGCTCTTTGAGAGAGCTTTGGTATTTACTAAAACACATCGATAGGCCATAAAAGGCCAAGTATGTGTTCGTATTAGCCTCAGTTTGTTCATCTTCTCTCCCGGATTCTATGTGGACGTGTGCATGTTTGTGACAGCGAGCAAGACGCTGAAAAGACGCTATGCACCAGTAACCTCGGCTGATTCAGCTCCAGAACCAAGGCACCTGCAACTGACCAGCGCCTCGTCTCTGCTGTGTTATGTATATGAAAAAAGACGGTATAAAAAAAAAAAAGACTCTAATGCACACTCTCATGCAGAGAATACACTTTTTTGTTCAATTTTTTTTTTTTTTTTTACATTTTATCTTGACAAATTATGAAACATTCCATGCAATTGTATCTCTCATAATCCCACTCTCAGCAGAACAAGCCAGGGAAGGCATTGTGCGTGTTTTGTTTTTTTTTTTTTTGTGCAGTATTTACTGCGATAGAGAGAAAAATGTGGGACAGGCTGTTTTTAACAGGGCAAGGTTTTAGCAGAAATACTTTTAGACGGATCTGCATTGATTTTACCCTCAGAGCAAGGTGGCAGGGATTGCGTGTCCAAAATACAGGTAACTCAACAAGCAGCCAGCCTGAGGCTTTGTGTATGTGTGTGTGTGCGTGAGCGATAAGTGATAAGTGAAAAAGTGAGTGTGTGCATAACAGAGAAATTGTTGGCGTTTGTATGAGTATTTAGGTGTGTGTGCCTGTGTGTGTGCCTGTGTGTGTGTCTGTGTGTGTGTGTGTGTGTGTGTGTGTGTGTGTGTGTGTCTGTGTGTGTTTACGGCTGCACTGTGGGCAATCTGGTATCCACGGTAACAGAGTTTGACATGCCTCTGAATCCTAGCTGGGGAATGTTGGATTTACCTACTGAGGTGTCACGGCATAACGCCTGTGTGTGTGTGTGCATGTGTGTGCATGTGCATGTATATGTGTGTGTCTTCTCATCTTCAAAGCTCTGCTAGAAACTGGAAGTAGTGTGGCCCTGGGGAAATCTCCACCTACACACACACACAGACACACACACACACACACACACACACACACACACACACACACACACACACACACACACACAC
>JBBIGA010051162.1:0-12872 GCA_037576975.1 Alestes dentex
TGAGTGTGTGTGTGTATGAGTGTGTGTGTGTGTGTGTGTGTGTGTGTGTGTGTGTGTGCGTTCGTGTGAGTGTGTGTGGCAAAAGGCCCATCTGTGGCTCCCATTAGGGCGGAGGGAGCCCCTGCTGAGTCCACTGTCAGAAGCCGGACCCCTGGCTGCCCATCACAGACACAGGGGCGAGAGAGAGAGGGGGGGGGGGATGAAAGAGGCAAAGAGAGAAAAATAGAGATGGGAAGGAAAGAAAGGGGGTTAAAAAATTAAGAATTAACAGAGAAATAAAAAAGGGGAGAGGGGCATTTTTAGAAACGGGGCAGAGATAGGAAGGGAAGATGGAAGGGATATTGAGAGATAAATAGAATGAGGGGAAAGGGAGAGAGAATGCGAGGGAGACGGACACTTAGAGAGTGGAGGGACAGAATAGAAAGGAAACAGAGAGAAAAACAGAGATGGGGAGTAAAAAGTGAGAGCACTACAGAGAGAAAAAGAAAAATATGTGAAAGAAAAAAGGAGCGTAAAAGACAGAAGGGAGAGAGGGGAGAGTGGTGGGGAGACAGAGTTGTTTAAGACAAAGGAGAAAGAGGAGGGCAGGGGGGGAATGAGAGTTGGAGAGAGAGAGAGAGAGAGAGAGAGAGAGAGAGACAGACAGAGAGAGAGAGGGGGGCAAAAAGCACACCAAGGGTTCACTGCATTCCACACTCAGAAGGAGAGGGGAGGGGAGGGGAGATAATGGTTTCAGAAAGAAAAGACAGAGCCTGTGCTGAATGAATTTGTACAGGAACAGTGTTGACAACAGCTGATATAAGAGTGTCGCAATTGGACAAATTTGTCAGTCTACTCTCTGACAAATCAGCCTGAGAGTTTTCAAGAGAGAGGGGGAAAAAAGTCACTGAACACAGACCAAAGCATCTGTGCTAAACCAATGTAACTTCAACAACTCTGAAATATTTCAATAGGGAAATTTTACATTGCCAATTTTCCGGAAGCAAATTAGTCTTGAATTTAACTGAAGTCTGGAAATCTGAAAGGCTTAAACTATATCTGAGGAACAAGGACCAGTCTCCCAGAGCTGGATTTTTCAGATAGGGCTGAAACAAATATGGATTGCGATTTAGTCTAAGAATGGGCTTAAATTTTATTTTATTCAGTTCTGTATTCTATAACAAACCTTCCTATAATCTATGAACAAGTTAATAGACTAATCAAACCACTGCCTTCTGTTATTTTCTTGGTATTGTAATCACTCCTTGTAGCAAACGGCTGGAGTGACATCTAGGCTTTTAAACATTATAGAGCATCATAGTGTATCCCTAGCTTTAGTCCAAAACATAAGATTTTGCTGTGGATGGGGGGAGGGGAATCACTAGCTTAGTGGTGGAGTCATATCCCTCTTCCTGTTTGAAAAATGTGGTAGTGTGATTCCACATCGCAAATCCAGCAGCAATTGACAGTGCACTGACCCAGCGACACTAGACACTGTCAAATTTACAGGCAGCGACTGGCTGGCTGGTGCTGGGGGCACCAGGGGGCCAGTCATATTTCAGGGTAACCGAAAGCTTTGCTGCCCTTCCTTTGCTGTACCAACCTAGGTGGCTGTAAGTTTGCCTATGTGAACCTGGCTCTGTTGCACTGGCCTGATGTTGCCCATGGCTCTAGATAGTAGTGCTTCCCTTAAATTCACCCAGAGTGAGAAGAGTGTTTGGTTTAGTACCAAAAATATTGTATACCACCTCAAGCAGCATCCCCTGCAGTACGAGGAAAGCGTGAATCTGGTAACTGATTGGGAAACATTCAAAACTAAAGCTCATGATAAATTCCAGAATAAAATCTTGTTAATTTGGTGAATACATCAGAGTCATTAGTGGCTTTCCTCCCATAATGTTACTATTTCGGAGATACGAGTTTCTCTTATGAAACCAACAATGTGCAGGTTCATACCATATACAGAGAGGCAAAAACATGGCACGCACACAGACACGCACACACACACACACACAGACACACACACAGTACACATGCACGAACAGACGCTCAGACACAGCTGGGCAGCTCTGGCCTGCTTCTGGTCAGCTTGAAGGCCTGTAGGCAGTGGAGAGCGTCTGTCAGTGTGTGACGGATTGATACGGACACCCGTGGTTCTCTGACGCACCCCTTCTTCTAACCCTGCTCACACGCACACACTCGCATGCAGACTCACAAGTTTGTATTCCTTCTTTGTTGGGGCATGACCATTGACATCTGTTTTCCTATAGCTAGAGAATGCTCTGCCTATACTCTGCCTGAACAATGTATATCATGAAACTGGCCTTTACAATCCTGACATCGCAGAAAATGGGAATATGTAAAGGGGCCCACTAACCAGTCTGTCATAATTATTACATAACTGCCAGAAACCATTTATTTGATGACTGTGATTATTTAGGCTAACTGTAATCACTTTCCACAGTCATTTTCACAACCATATTGCACTGTAAAAGAATGGGAATCCGTAGGGACGTGTATCTAATCGGGTGCTTTACCACATTTAAATGGCTGCATTATCAGTTTATAAGTAGGTAACACTAATATATGCTTCAGTTATTTGGACATACATTTTCAGTGTAAGCTTCCCTGACTCCCTATATGAAACTCTGTAATTCTCTGTAAAATATTTTTACTCTGTAACAAACATTTGAAGCAAATTAAGGCACTTTCCTTGTAAGCATCAGTTAAATGTTCCCAAAGCATCAGTGTTTCCACTACTGCCTTTAGAAGCTCATCTGGGTCCACACAGAGTACTAAATACATGGCCACAGACACACAAACACATTCATGCAGTGCTGCCTGCCCATGCCTGCTGGGCACGCTACATGAGAATGACTGAATGTGTGTATGTGTGTGTGTGTGTGTGTGTGTGTGTGTGCGTTTGTGTGTGTGCATGTCTTTTCATGACTGATCATGGGTGTGTGTGAAGGTAAAGGAGACATTTGTTGAGACATTTGTGTGTGTGTGTTTTGTGATATGTGTGTGTGTGGGTGTGAATGCTCTTGCACATGGGTTTGCTAGTACAGCATTATGTACTTTGATGCTGCCATCAACAATTAGCCAGTTTTTGGACTTCTACATGGTCAGAAATACCGAATTCCGTGACTTTTTCCGTGAGTTCTGTTACATCTTTGTTGTTTTTCTATGAACACGTTTCATGTGTACATTGGCCAGAGCTGATATTGCATGAAGTCTTTTACATGGAAAACTATATTTGTCCTCTGACGGCTTTGCTTCTTGTGCTTCTTGCTGCCTGGTACCCAGCAGATGATTTTAATTGGCAACAAATCCAATGGGTTTGAAATGATTAAGCTGTTTTCTTAATAAAATTCATTCATTTTGACAGCAATAATGTGGCAAACTCTTTCAAGCCTCGGGTAAAAAAAAAAAAGATGAAAAGGTGTTCTTTTCTTGTTAAGGGTGTGGATTCACTATGATTAATGGCAGAGTACAGTGATCTATTGTGATACAATATTCTGTAATATATTTATTTTATTTGCATTTTTTTTCCCATCACATATTTATATCGTGTTTCTTCTGACACACCTGCAGAAGAGAAGAAGACTAACTTGAAGTCCAGGGAGCACTGTGTGGGGATGGTACCTTGCTCAGGGCTGGATTGTCAATTTCGAAATAAGATTACCATTTTTTTGTCCAACATCGTACAATTTATTAAGCTCAACTGTTGTTTTTTTTGTGATAGGTTTGTCTAGGGTTCTTTTTGTCTGGGTACCTCAGAGGTGCCACTAGTAGACCTGGGATTCAAACCCACAACCTTTTGGTCACAGAGCCAACTCCCTAACCACTTGGCCAAAGCATGGCTGTTCAGTGGTGTTACATTTGCAGCAGTTTGAAAAATATGCAGTAGCTCGCCTTCACCCTCCCAGTGATGGTGGTACTCAGTGATAGGGGGAGAAAATTTGAAATAAAACAGACCAAAACACCCAAACACACCTATCACACAAAAAAACTATCAAACAACTGTTGAGCTTAAAATTTTTTACATTGTTAGACAAAAAAAATGACAAATGACATATTTTAAAATTGACAATCCAGCCAGTCATTAGTGCACTGTTTAACACTGTTTAATTTAATGACCATTTAAATGTATTTTGGACAATACTATTTGTTGTCAAATAATTTAGATCCTCATTAACATTCCAATTGGTATCATGACAACATGTCCTCACCATTCGCTTCCCAGTACAAAATTTCCTAAATAAAACCTAAAAAAATAATAAGGACATTTTTCACAACAATGGAATAAACAGAAGAATCTCAGAGAGAGAGAGAGAGAGAGAGAGAGAGAGAGAGAGAGAGAGAGAGAGAGAGAAGAGACAGAGAGAGTCATGGTTCTTTAAGAAGGGAACTAATCTAAGCTAATTAAGTCTCTTCATGACAGCATTGTCAGGGATGACTGAGTCTTCAAATGGCTCCTCTTTCAGACACAGGCCTGCCAGCCAGCATGCTCGCACTGAAGGTGAGATGCGTTACGTTTGTCTCCTGTTCCCCTCTGTTCCTCCGACTTGTTTTGTTGCTCTCCAAGCTGTTGCAGGAAAGCATGCTATGAGATGCTTATGGGCCATGTGAACTCACTAGGGTGTGAAAACTCTGTGTGTGTCTGCCAGCGTGTGGCTTCTGTGAGTTTGGGTACCTGTCTTTTACTGAGTGCATCGAATGTCTTGAATGACAATATGAATATGTTGACAGCGGCAGGATTTTAAACATCTTAATATCAGTGCTGGGTTGAGAAATCTGCCTGGAATTGACCACTGATAACAGGCTAAGGGAGCACAAATACAAACTGCACATGGAAAATGACAGGCTCTAATAGCACAACTATAAGACGGACCAAATTGTGTGTGTCTAATATTGCCTGATGGTATGATAGCAAAAAGGTATACCATGGCAAAAAAAAATGATGACAATATGTAAAAATTCTGTTCAATGTATTAAAAAAAATGTTTCATTGAAACTGCTCAGGTACAGCAGGGATTGAACTAAAAGTTCTGGAGAACTATTCCTGATGACTAAATAAAAAAATAATAAAATACAAGAAAGTCTGTCTTGAAGAAATGGTTCAAAATATATATCTGTTGCCTCACATCTCCAGGGTTGGGGGTTCGAATCCGGGTCCTGGTCGTGTGTGTGGAGTTTGCATGTTCTCCTCATGGTGGTGTGGGTTTCCTCCAGGAGTCCAAAGAGATACGCGTCAGGTGAATTCCAAATTGACCCTAGTAAGGATTAAGCAGTTACAGAAAATGAATGAATGAAGATTGATACATATCTAGTTACAGTGGCACTTGTCATGAGGTGGGACATATTAGGCTGCAAGTGACGCAAGAAGAATATGTAAGGATTTGAGCAGCTTTGAAAATAGACAACTGGGTCAGAGCATCTCCAAAATGGCAGGTGTTGTATCCAGTGGTTAGTGCTTACTGAAAGTGGTCTAAGGAAGGAGAATGGGTGAATAGGAGAATGGGTGAAGAATCCCATCTGGTCCAATCCCACAGAGAGAGAGAGAGAGCTAATGACATGTAGATGCAGTAAACTCAGAATCTATATATGTACATGTCAGTGGTGGAAGAACATGCACCTTATGGCTGAAACAGCTCTCAAATATGAGTCTTTATCCTTTGTGTCCCTGAGTGTCCTTTTAGCATCAACTGTAAATATAGAGCCTGGTCTCACAAGTTTTTGTGAAGCCATCAGGATACACAATCTAATCAAAATACGTGCTGTGATCACGCTTTAGGGCTTTTTTTTCGTGCTAGGACAACGCTTCACCACCCTATGTATTTTAATGTGCACTGCACAACATCTCCAGTATCAGGGGTAACTGGTGAATGAGGGACAGTAGGAGAGAAATCATGAGTTGATTCCTTATCGTTTTTGTTTGCCAAGCGGTTTAAACAGGTTGAAATGCCGTGAGAAGGGGAAAGTCCCTAACCCTAACCCTAACCCTAACCCTAACAGTCACCAGTTAGCGCTGATACTGACGGTGTTACGCACTGCGCATTAAAATACATAGGGTAGTGAAGTGTTGTCCTAGCATTAAAAAAAAGAAGCGTTGTCCTAGCACAAAAAAAGGCCTAAAGCGTGATCGCAGCATGTTTTTGAACAGATTTGATGTTGTGATGGCTGCACGAAAAGTTGTGAGATTGGGTTGAAATATACCTGTGCTGTGGTTTGTTGCACATTTGGCCGGGCTAACAAAACAATTTTTTGCTTAACAAACATGCTACTATTCCAAACACCAAAGAACAAGTCGTAACACCGGTTTCTATCAGTTTCTTGATTTCCATCTCTCACGTACTCGTATTACAGGTTTAATTTTGACTACTCTGTTAGACTTTACACTCAACTTCAGGTTTGAGTCATTATCATCTAATTTAGCCAGAGTCCAACCTGTTCTGCTATCATGCTAACTAAGCTAAAACTAAGCAGTTCCTCTCTCCTAACGATTAGCAACATCGTTTAGCAGTTGATACAGATTTTGACATTTATTCAATGATTGATTCACATTTGTGCGCAAAAGTCAATTATTTTGTGACTACATAAGTATGTGTGTATTTGCAACCATGTAAACAAAACAACTTTGATTGTTTTTTGTTTTGAAAGTAATGCAGGATGTTCAGTACTCATTCAGTAATGACGTATACTGCAGTAATGTCTGTTAATCTGGCTAAAAAGTGTACACAAATATTAAAACCCCTTTGAAACAGGCCATTCTTCTTTACAAAGCATAATATCTAATGTCACTTTTAACAGCATTTTTAAGGAATGCAGTGGATGTGCCTTACCATAGACCTTTAAATTCCCATTGAAAGACACTACATTTTAAGTTTGATTAGGTACAAAGAGCATATCTGCATCTTGCATTTACTCTTACCAGGTTTGAATGTGTTTACTCCTACAAATACATGGTTACTAAGTAGTCTTGTGTCCATGACAATCTCATCTCAACTCTTATCTTCCATGACAATCTCATCTCAACATACCTGCACAAAAATATGAAGTGCTTCCAGATGTCTTGTTCCGTCATTATGTTACAACCATAACATGTGGCAACATAATAAATGCAATTCATTTTGTCCTTATTGTGCAGCTACTCATATTTAAAATGTTCTAAATCCATTCATATATTGCTGTTGGCATGTCCGCTTGTGAGTGTGTGCGCGTGTATCAGCACCACTCTTTGATGAGGAATGGAAGCAGGATTTCCACAAATGACTCAGACTCATTGATTGCTAACTAATTAACCTGCTTCACTGCATATCTGGAGATTACATCTCCGATAATGGATCCATAAAGCCTTGAGCTATATATATTTATATATATATATATATATATATATATATAAAATGTGTTTGCTTGTGACTGTGTGTATACGCATTTCTATATTATGATCCTTAAAGCCTCAGACAAACAACAATAATTTGAATGGGTTTTACATTATTCTCTATTTATTTATGGGACCCTATTGTTTAGAAACAGAGACTGAATATAATAATTAATATAATATAATTAATGCTGGGCATCGATTTAAAATACTAATCGTGATTAATCACATCGTTTTTTGGGATTAATCACGATTAATCACGTTATTATATACGAAATTAAATAATTTTTTCAAAAGTAGTGTACTGCGTACCCTTATTTTAAAAGTACTGTTTTATGAACAAAAGTGCAATACTATTTGGTTTGCAAACACTTAAAAAAATAAGGTGCATTTTAACAGCAGTGTTCCCTTTAACACAGTTACGCAGCTGCAGTTCAGCTATTTCTTGTAAATCTCAACTTAAATATTAATGTAAGCAAATCAAATATAAAAACCACAGCTATTTGCCACTGCAGGGCATTCACGTTTTATCTAGTTTGTTACAGAAAAACAAGTTACCCTCAAGAACATTATAGCAGCTGCAGAGGGGGACCAACTCCATATGAAAGTCTATGTATCTGAATGCAGTGTCATTAAAATCCCTGTTGGTGTAATGGTCCCAATACTTTTGTCCATATTATTTGGAAAAAAATGTAATGGGATGGCTATACGTGTTGGCTGTTTGTCGGCGTGCTGCGCGCACACACCAGCACAGAAAGCACCGAACTATCAAAATAAAAGGATTAAAAAAAAAAAAAAACCTGCGTCAACGCACTATAAAATAATTGTCGGCGTTAAGTAAATGTGTTAACGCGATAATAGCGCATTAATGTGCCCAGCCCTAAATATAATATAATATAATATAATATAATATAATATAATATAATATAATACAATATAATACATCTTAATGTAGGTTTGTGTCAGTTGTCACAACAGTTTATGAAGGTGTCTTGTAGCCTCATGAACACCACGCTACAATCAAGTGTTACACTCTCTTTTTATTGTATGACAATAACACCACTCTCTGAGAGGAGGAGGTCTTTACACTTACAAGTGAGAACATTTACTTCTGTTAAATTGTAAACCACTTGCATGTTATACAGTTTGCTGTTTAATAATCTCCAAATTTCAACCAGGGTTACTAAAGTGTGGATTTGTCCTGTTTGGAGCCCCCTTAAGTCACAATACATGTATCAATATATCAATTATATTTATGTTAACGAATTGGTGAAAAATGGAAGCTGCTTTTTACTGCATTTGAGTCATTCGTTGCTGTTACACATCTCACTACGGCGATATGGCAAAAATATATCAATATCATGATATTTATTGTTTCAGACATGTTACAATACATGTGTTGGAATCGTCATGCTACATTTTGGAAATAATATAAAAATTAAGAATACAATAATTTGTAATCAACATTTCACACTGTGCTATGTTAATCAGGACTAATCATGCTTTCTGTGTAATAAAACATGCAGCTGATCAGACATCTTTCAGTACTGATGATCTGAACGTTGTGGTCAGAAAAGCATGCGCTATTCGGCTCATCGATCAAACCACCTGACTTATACCATGTAGGACCCGCTTGTGTAACCACAACAGTGTGGCAGAGCACATTATCCTTTTGAAAGAGATTTTTGCTAGTGTTCTTTTTGTTATTATTATTATTATTATTATTATTATTATTATTATTATAACTGAATTTAGCACCTCTTCTCCTCCTGCAACAAACATGAGCTTGATCAGGAGCCGAGTATTGATCATTTAAAAAATGATTTTTGTGGACGCGTCTCCTCTGTACTATATGGGAAGAGAGAAAGAATGGTTGAGTCGCCTTCAAAATGTGTGTTGGACACGGATAAGGAAGCCAGAAAAGCACAACACATGAAAAAACACAAACCTGGAGCAACACACACAGCAGACTCATAAACAGACTTCAAGACACTAATGTTCATCTTAGTTATAAAAAGAAATACGTGAAATGCTGATTGTTTTGGTTTAATTAAAAATAACCCGCCATTGAATGTGGCTATGTGTTCAGCTGCCCTTAACCATAAATTGCTTGGTAAGAGCCGGTGAGTTCATTGCTGGTTCACCAATTGTCCTTCCACTAAGCACTTTTAGTTGGTACTAACCACTGCATACTGGGAACAACAAACAAGATCTTTTTACTTTAGCTTCATTTCAGTCATTAAAATAGCAAGAATTTTACTTAATTAAAAGACACCTCTACCAACCTTAGACTACAGTAATCCTCCATTTTCAGCGGATCAGCAGTCGTGGTTTCAGTCCATTGCAGATTTTACCGAGGCAATCAGACACCTAAACGGAATGAACCTCTGCTGCTCAGCGCCGCTCCAAACATAAACAAGCGGCAAGAGGACGAGGGGGCGTGGTGCACGAGGCCCGGACATCACAGTCAGCTGTACTCAGAGACTGGAGGTTTGAAAGTAGCCAGTCCGAGAACGTTATTTATTTTTCCTTGCTGCTGATTGGCTGCTGCCCTGTGACGCTGCAGTCCAGACCCCCTCCCCCCAGGATCTCGAGTGTTCTCGTGTTCTTCATTTTGTTTCATTTGTTACTGTATTTACCTGCTTATACCAAAGAAAACGACAGCGCATACCAAAGAAATCACCTGTGCATGAATTACGGTACAGTCTATACAGGGGTAACATCAATATTTTACATTCTAGCACTGCAGGAGTTCAATGTAAACTGTACAATACAAATACGGGTTTACCTTTACATTTTCTTTAATGCTAATGAGTTTAAAACGAAATTAAAATGTTTTGGGAGCATATTTGGGGGCATATTTAGGGTTTACACTATAGAAATAGGCATTTTAGGCGTTTTTTTTTTAACCACATCACAACAACGCAGTTTTTCACTATACTCGGCTGCCCCTGGAATGTAACCCCCGCACATTCAGAGGTAACACATTCAGAATACATGCAGAATACATATACATAAAGTGGATGGGAAACCTTATTCTTTTTACACATTTAACATATATCTAATTTAACTGCATTCTGAAATGTATTTGCTGTCATTGTACTGAGTACAGTGTATGGTCCTGACTGACCCATGCATGCTCATCAGAAATTGTATCTATTGTTGATGCTGACGTAGTGTGGAAGGACCTGCATGAGCATCTGTAAAGTACACCATTGACGCCTATACTGTATGTCTGAACGAGGCTAACAGTAGTTTTAAAGAAAAAAAAAAATTACAACAAAAAAGACTAATTGGTAATCTATTTTATGATTAATGATGATGATTCCAGATTCAAGCTGGTTGTAACATACACAGACTCAAGCGTGCAGTGAAATATAACCCTGTATCCCTCCTGATATAGAGAATAGAAAATAGCATAAAGAGTGGAATAATACATTTCTGCAAATATAAACAATAAATATAACAGTATATACAAACTGGATTAAAAGTATCTGAATATTGACAGAGGAGAATAAATAGAGTATGTGCAAATTGTCATTGTGGTGAATGGTCATGTGCTTTATATCAAAGAAAAGGTACTGAAAGCATTAAGGTGTGGGGAGCACTGCTGAGTGAATGTGAGGCATGTCCTGAGTTCTGCATGCGGAACAGATAGTGGCTGGGAAAGCATTGCGTTGGTCTTGTGGTTTCATGCTTTCATGCTCCACCTTTGACAAACACCACCATCATACATGGCTCAGCCCTGTTACACCTTACTATGTGAGCATCCAGCTGTTAATAAGCATCTCCTTAGTGCGAACTTGTTTCTCTTATCACATTGCTGGAATTTTCAATATGCTGAAGCTGTTAAAACACTTTTATGGAAGGAGTTATGAGTGTGAACACTTAAAGGGGACATATTATGCAAAACTCACTTTTTGCATCCTTTTGTGTTTCCATTTGGGTCTCTACTGCTCCTATAAACACTCCAAGCGTGATAAAAACACCCATCCGTTTTCTGTCAATCAGTTGAAAGATTTTGGTGTCAGGAATCATATGCTTCTACGAGCCATTTGGACGGCCCCCCCATTGTAACGTCATGATGGGGAAATTTGCATAGAACCACCCCTCATCTGTAGAGCCCCCACCCACTAGATTAGTTGAAGATCTGCTATTTTTGTCTGCTGGTTTTACGAGCACACATAAGACGCTGAGCGCTACGGCTACAGGCAAAGGTAAGTCACCATGAAGTGTTGTGTTCATCTTGCTCTGGGTCCGACTCGGGGTCGAACATATAGGGCTGGATAGCGCCTCTCTTTTCTGCCATTTTCGGGTGTGTTAAATGTGCAACATTAGCATAGGATGGGTGGGGCGTGGCCAGCAACAGCTTATTTGCATAAAAGTGACAGAGCCCTTAAACGGCTCATTTTGAAAGGGACTGAAACTGTCAAGAATAGAGCTGGTGAGGTCTCTTTATGTGAGAGTGATTTTTTGCAAAGAACTTTGTGAACAGGTTTTGTAGCTCATAGACCTATTATAACTAAAGTGAGTTTTGTATAATATATCCCCTTTAAAATGTAAAAAAAACCCCTATTTCTCCAAGTTTTAGGGATTTTAACTCTTAGTAAAACAGCTCCATATATGAAAGTTCTCCAGTTTGTGTTGATGCTCGAGGTGTAAGACGTCATGCTGAACTTTGTTCGGTGTTCCTGTGTCACGTAAAACCAAAGTTATTGTAATATTGTAGTATTGTAGATACGCAGAAAGCCGAGATCTGACCCCAGCCATAGGATTTGCATGCCTGAAGTTGTTCACCCTTTCATTTTATAGACTCCCGAAGCGTAATACACTCAAATAAGGAGAAATATTGGTGGGGTGTCACTTTTGCTTTCAGTAAACAGCTTTAGCTGTCCATCAGCCAGTATGGCGACATGACAGACTGTACACAGTGACATCTAGTTTTACTAGAGAGCTGTAAATAACTTTGAGGTGTGGACATACCGTGTGTGTGTGTGTGAGAGAGAGAGAGAAGGAGAGAGAGAGAGGAGAGAGAGAGAGAGAGAGAGAGAGAGAGAGAGAGAGAGAGAGAGAGAGAGACCACAAGACCGATGCAAAATCCCTCCTCAATAAACTCCCCCTGCTCTTTATAAACTTCCTTATTTTCAGTTAAATATATTCCAAATGTTCTTAGAGCTCTAACTAATTTTCATAGTTATATTTTATTATCAATTGCTTTGTGATGAATATGTGATGATTTACTGTGAAAAGGAGTTTCTGCCAGTTTCTTCTGTCCAATTTAAGTATGGTCGGGCTAAATTTGGCAGATCTGATTGTTGTGCACTTTTGATTGGCACTAGCATGTTGTGTTGAACATGTAGTTGGATTTCTTTTCCTCTGGCGTTAGTATAGCAGCTAAACTGACTAAAACACATTATAAAACACAGCAAAGTTTTGAAGGCATTTTGATCTCAATATCTCAAATATACACTCAAATTAATATGTTGAATGTATGACCAAAAACAAAAAA
>JBBIGA010051183.1:0-12871 GCA_037576975.1 Alestes dentex
TTCTACATATATTTGAAATGTGAATAGATAGATAGATAGATAGATAGATAGATAGATAGATAGATAGATAGATAGATTTGTCATTTGTATATGATTGTCTTCATTAAAACATACTACTACTAGTACTACTACTACTATTAACAATAATAATAATACGGTACAGAGCCCGGTATAGTATTTTGAGTCAGCTCTGATAACAAAAAAAATTGTCACAGTAATGGATTCCATATGATGTGACCTTACATAATGATTTTTAAACAAACAATTGTGTGGAGTAATTTGAAGGAGAGCGAGGTCATGTTTAAGGATTAGTGTAGAGTATATGCAGATACAACTTCATTTTCAATTACTAACAGTCATGGGCCAGCAGACAAGTATAACAAACACATTCCACAAGCTTATTCCAGTAAGAGATCCAAGCTGACAGATTCATTAAGGTAAACCAGGCACATAATCCACATGAAACAGAGCAAAATCAAAACTGGAATCAGGATTATCAAAGGCGGAATAGAGGCATAGATCAAAAAACGTAATATACAGTGAGAGGCAATATTTTACAGTTTCTTAGAAATTTCAGTTCTTAAATAGTGCAAAAACAGGAATTCCTCCATTAACTCAGTTCATAGCTCTAGAGCTCTGCTGACGGTGACGATGATGAACAGCATCATCGAAAGGTTACAGGATGAGCAACCCGATTTCATGAGTTTTAGTGCAGCCATCATGACATAACATCTATTTAAATACATGCTGCAATCACGCTTTAGGCCTTTTTTTGTGCTAGGACAACGCCTCTTTTTTTCGTGCTAGGACAATGCTTCCCTACCCTATGTATTTTAATGTGCAGTGTGTAACACCGGCAGTATCTGCGCTAACTGGTGACTGTTACGGTTAGGGTTAGGGACTTTCCCTGTCTCACAGCATTTCAACCTGTTTCAACCGCTTTGCAAAAAAAAACGAGAAGGAATCAACTCATTATTTCTCTCCTACTGTGCCTCAGTCACCTGTTTCCGCTGATACTGCCGATGTTACGCAGTGCGCATTCAAATACATAGGGTAGTGAAGCATTGTGCTAGCACAAAAAAGTAAAGTGTTGTCCTAGCACAAAAAAAGCCCTAAAGCGTGATCGCAGCACGTATTTTGATTAGATTGTATATCGTGATGGCTTCACGAAAACTCGTAAGACCAGATTTGGATGAGACATCAAAAGGTTACAGGATGAGTTGTCTGTCACAGCTCCCCTCTTTCTCCTGGCCAAGACAGCAAGCGCAAACGCAGACTTCCATGATTCAAGTAAGTTTTTATTCAAAATGAAAACAAAACAAATGGCATGAGGGCCGAACAAAACAAGCCCAGGACTCTGGGAACAGAGCCATAAACAACACCAAGTATGACTGTGGACCGGCAACTCAGGTGCACCACTCACCAGCTTAAATATAAAAACACAAAACCCAATAACAGAACACAAGCACTTCTTCTAACACACCCCAGCTGTGACTAATCAACAAGAAAAAACCCATCACCTTTCAAAATAAAAGTTCATCACCGTAATGCAAATTCTGGCAACCTCTAGCAGCCGCTGACGGGACATGATGGTACCAGGGCACCCAAAAGAACCAACCATGGGCGGAGGAGGGGTAGGCGGAGGCAAAAGAAAGTGTCCTGTGGGCCCCACCTGCCCACCTCTCAGTAATTCTCCTCCTGGCCGGTGAGATCCACCACGGCCAGGGCAGCCCGGGTGGATCTCACAGTCACTTTTCGTTTGAGGGTCCTCCTCAAACGTCCAAACTGTTTCTTCTAGGACGGAGCCCTCTATGAGGGGCCCCACCGTGTCCTCCAGGATAGCGCTCCCTATGGGGAGCCTCTCTGAGTCCTCAGAGAAGAAGCCCCCTACGGGGAACCCCTCCGTGTCCTCCGGAACCGAGCTCTCACCTTGGAGCCCTTCCAGTTCCTTCGGGACCAAGCCTTCTCCATGGAGCCCCTCCGTGTCCTCCAGGACCGAGCTCTCTCCATGGAGCCCCTCTGTGTCCTCCGGGACCGAGCTCCCTCCAGGATCAAACTCCCTCCAGGGAACTACTCCATGGCTGGAGCCTTGGAACTGGCACGGGATGCTGGAGCCTCGCTTGAGCAGCTCTGATGCATCGCTTCGTAGTTCAGGAGCACAGGCTCTGGGCTCTGGGCCGCGACAGAATCTTCATGGCTTGGGACCGTGGTTGCTTGGCTCGTGACCACGGTTGCTTGGTTCTTGATCGCGGACACTTGACTCTGGGCCACAGACGCTTGACTCTGGCAGCAGCTTGGCTGTCCGGCATGGCTGCTTGTTTTTGGATCGCACGCACCTGAGGCAGCGACTGAATCGCTAACACACGCAGGGTCCTTGGGCCCTCAGGTGTTGGCCGCAGCAGCTGGTCCGATTGCTGTCTCAGAGTACTCATCAAGCCAGCGATCATTCCTGTGAGCTCCTCCATCAGTCGCTGTTGTACCATCAGGCGCTGCTGCAGCTGGAGCCTGTTCTCAACTACGGGCTGGCTAGGCCGTGTAGCATCTTCTGGCGGCACTTTTAGTGAGCCACAGCGGGAGATCCTCCACAGTTGGATCTAAGACGAGGGGGTCCACAATGCGCTCCGGAGCCAAAATCGGGGATCCATCAATCCACCCACTCCTCCAGAAGCCCAGGTCCGCGTCCTCGTCCTCCGACTCCCCCCCACACAGCAACTCCGTGGTGGAAAATTGACTCGTCCTCGTCGGTTCACCCCCGAGCTGGGTCCAGCTTGCCTCACTCACGGCAAACTCCTCTTTCTCCATGTGCTCATAGCCTGGTCTGCTGCGCCAGTTTGGTAGGCTGGTCCATCTGTCACGGTTCCCCTCTCTCTCCTGGCCAAGACAGCAGGTGCAAACGCAGACATCTAAGATTCAAGTAAGTTTTCATTCAAAATGAAAACAAAGCAAATGACACGAAGGCCGAACAAAACAAGCCCAGGACTCTGAGAATAGTGGCATAAACAACACCAAGTATGATGGTGGACCAGCAACTCAGGTCCACCACTCACCAACTTAAATATAAAAACACAAAACCCCTAAACCCAATAACAGAACACAAGCACTTCTTCTAACACACCCCAGCTGTGACTAATCAACAAGAAAAAACCCATCACCTTTCAAAATAAAAGTTCATCACCATAATACAAACTCTGGCGACATCTAGTGGTCTCTTGGTGTGATACATCCTTTGGTGTGATCCTGTATCATTTAATGTGGAATTGTGACAATAAAAAGGCTTTGTTAGTGATAAATCATAATACCCAGGTTACTTCTAACAGTAAGACTGGAAGTATAGTGAAAGCATAAATGTGTAATATTCATATTTAATTACTGGAAATCTTCAACAATCCAAATGATTGAAAGTAATCACACAATAATAATTTACTTGGATACAACTTCTTTGTATCACTGAGACAATATAGCAATACAGATATATGTGGACACAGGGTATAGGGTATCTAGTGACTACTTCTCATAATAAAAGCAAAGCCCCAGGAATACTAAATGATTCCAACACACATGGAACATGTGGAAAAGTGCTTTTTTATTTGAGCCTTTTCATGTGTTTAGTGTGTGTTTCATCACTTCAGGTGTAAGTGCAGTGTGTGCACATGGTTGCTGCCTCACACTGGTTTTGTTTGTTTTGTTATGTACTGTTTGTTGGCTGAGGAGTTTTCCCAGGCACACCACTGAGGGAATTCCCAGGCACACCAGCAGAGAAACCATACCCCACAACTGAGGAGTTTTCCAGTCCCACCTGCAGAAAGATGTTTCCCTGTGGCTGAGGAGCTTTTCACCAAGGTTTGGGGAGTTTTCATAATGCCAGCTGGGGAGCACTGTATGTGTGTACGATTGTAAAGCAACCGTGAGTGTGCAAAAAGGATTATTCTTTTATTATTAACGCCCTGTGTGCTATGATTTATTCTAAATTTGGATCATAGCATGTATGTAACAGGGAAGATGAGGAGGCACGATGCAGTTGCGAATTGCTGATGTTTGTTGAAACCCATGTTTTAATAAAACAAGCAGACACATTGAGAGTATGATGATCCATGAAAATGGAAGTACATAACAGGAACAAACTAGAACTGGCATAAAAGGTGTAAATTGTGTAATTATGTTACACAAAAGCCTATCCAGCCAAGCAAATATGAATCAAGGTAGGTAATAAAATATAACTGTCCAACTCATCTGCAAGCTTGAAAATGAACAAGAAAGAGAAAAAAAATGACAGTCTGAAAGTCCTCTTTGAAGCTCTCTAAGTTTGTAAAGAAATCTGAAGCCTTCAAACATGTACTTGATGCTAGAGTGACAAGCACCTTAAACGTCTCTGACGTGCTGTTTCAAAGGATGAAGGGATCACTGGAGAGAAGCGAATGAACTGACAGGTGCCACAGACAGCCATCCCATTCAGCTGCAGTCAAGGCTATTCCAAGTGTGTATCACGTCACACCAGGTCCGCTTCCCTTAGATTGTCAATCGGCGGGATATCCCCTGACTGCTGACCTGCCACATAGCCCCACGAGTGGCAGGTCCAGCACTAGGCTGATGTAGTGACAATGACACAGTGACACTTCCACACAACTGTCAAGATAGGGGCAGGGGTTAGATAGCAACCACTGCCAGAGAAGTTAAAAAGCAAAGGCCAGACCTCACAATTCCAAAGCTTTGACCAGCGGCTAAATGTGCCTGTAGTGATTTAGTAGTGCTTCATTCTCAGTAACTTAATTTATTTAAAAGTGATGGGCAGCACAGTGGCCCCGTGGGCCCCAAGGCATGAATGTGTGCATGAGTGTGTTTGTGATATACTGGTGACCTGTCAAAGATGTTTCTTTGCCTTTTGCCCTATGAACAGTAGGATAGGCTCCTGCACCCTCCGCAACCCTTGTTAAGAATAAACAATGGATGGGTAGATCTAAAAGTAGTCTTAGAGGTGACAATAATATAGTTAATTTTAATATAGTTCATGTACAGTAAAACATTTATATGGACAGCATAATGAACACTGCTTCTACACTGTGTGTGGCATTAGTCTGGCCAAGCTGTTCATGGCGGGTTGGCGTGCCGTGTTTCAATCCAGCTGCAGTTTTGGTTTTGCATCTTCTTCTCCACTTCTGTTTAATCCATAATGTTGTGTATTTTTGAGTAGTATGAACCCATGGTAAAGCTTAGTTTGTCACCAATTTGTATTTGGACAGCATCTGGTTTGATTCTGATTGTGCTTACATGGGCTGTGATGTAGACCATAAGAGCCCAAGTGGCGCCTAGCTGTAGAGATCTGTGGGTCCTGTTTTTTTGTTTGTTTGTTTGTTTTTTTATTTTGTTTTGTGTGTGTGTGTGTGTATGTGTGTATGTATGTGCCTGTGGAATGTATGTTATTTTGTTTAGATAGGAGTATCATTTGGTACTTGTTATGTATTTTTGTTTGTACCCAAACAGCAAGGGTTTTTTTTTTGTTTTTGGTTTTTTAAGGTGGTGTCCCTTTTGGGAAAGCTACAGTGAGGAACATAAGTATTTGAACACCCTGCGATTTTGTAAGTTCTCCCACTTAGAAATCAGGGAGGGGTCTGAAATTCACAGTGTAGGTGCATTCCAACTGTGATAGACAGAATGTAAAAAAATATCAGGAAATCACATTGTATGTATTTATTTGTATTTGAAGTCTACAGAAGTGCTTGGTTTGGTTCACTTCTTATTGTTGCAGTGTGTGGATGTGGTTCGGGGAAGGGGAATTTGAGCAACTTTTTCTTTTCCATTAATCTGTTTTCCCAGCGTAAACCTTGCTGCTAACAAACCAGCGCTTGGTGTTAATGTGGATAACAGAGCCATTCTTCCACGTACCACAGTAATCTCAGATCACTACCTTATTACATAAGATCTTAATCATGATGTAAGCACATCCCCTCGCTTTCACATTAGTCGTACAATAGCTCGAAACCCAATGAGGTTTCCCCACACAGGTTTGAATCCTGCTTGCAGCAATATTATAATGCATTAGAGCTGCTACCGCCCCACGCCCTACCCCCCAGATGCCTCATTGGTGGCAGCCCATTTCTTCACTTGGTAAACAGGTTAAATGCAGAGAAAGTATTTCACATTGTTCACCTTGTGGTGTGTTCATGCCGGGCCACTTTATAACATCTGCCATAACTTTTAGTTTCATTGAAAACCTCCCAGATTTATCAAGCCCATTTGCCTCTCTCTCTGGTCCAGCAGAATTAGATAACCTAACTGGATGCTTAGAGAACTCTCTTTGATCCACATTACATTACATTGTACCTCTAAGATGTAAAAGATAGAAAAGCTTGCTCCTTGGTATAATGATCAAACACACACTTTAAAGTAAAATGTTCAAAGACTAGAGAGTAAATGCCGATTAACTAAGCTGGAATCTTTCCACTCTGCCTGGAAGGAGAGCTTTAGAGACTACAGCAGAACACTTACTGTGCCACGTCTCTCATGGAATCCAACAAAAATCCAGAATCACAGATACCTGCAAACTATAGTAGTGAGGATTTTATGGACTTTTTCAACAATAAAATTTAAGTAATTAGACAAGAAATTCTAACTAGAAATTTTCCCTTTAGATGAAGGGTGTAGAGCTGGGAGGTGATGGGCACAGAGAATTCTAGGGGCAGCTGGTAGCCTAGTGGTTAGGGTGTTTGCGATAAGGAAGTCGTAGGTTCAATTCCCTAGACTGCTAAGCACCTCTGAGGTAATCTTGATCAAAGTACCATCCCCACACACTGCTCACTTAATGGGTTAAAAGCAGAGGTAGAATTTCAGCGGTTCATGCTGTGGTGTGTTCACATATGACAGAATGTTAATTGGGAATGCTGGTGCTGTCGTCCCACCACTCCTGACATTCACTCAGGTTTGTTGACGGTGGAGTGAGGGGGCACCAGTGGGTGCTCTCATGTCTTTCATAGCCCTTGTCTCTGCTCTTTCTAGCTAGGCTGCTTGCACTATTTACAGTGGGGAAAGCTGGAAGGTCATGCGTTCAAATTCCAGGACTGTCAGTGGCACCACTGAAGCTCACCACTGAGGTACGGTCCCTACACACTGCTCTCCAGGCGCTGCATTCCTGACTGCCCAGGAATGAGTTAGTGGGTTAATGGGTTAAATGCACAAAACAAGTTTGTGCAGTTCACACTGTGTGCTATGATGTGGTGTGTTTGTGTATGACAAATAGACACTTTACACTATTTACAAATTACACGCTATAAATGTAAGGAGAACTTTCCATTTGTCTCCCATAACATTTTGGACCATCTTCTCCAAGGTAAAATGCTGCCCATATGTCTAGCTTGACTGATCACCATTGGTGCTCCAGGTCACCACCTCATCCCGGAACTGCAATCACTGGGGTCCCTTGCCCGAGTGTTTTCTGCTGTTTTGGTGCTTTCAACTTCCCACTTACTCCTCCCTCATTCGTGGGCAACTGCTGTTCAAACACGGGTCATAAAAAGCACTATATGAATAAAATTGTATTCAATTGCTACTGATGATGTTTTTTATTTTTAACTCATGGTCAATTTGCTGGTACAATCATGGAAACCTTTTGGTATTGCTATTTCTAAATTTTTAAAGACACTTTCTCAAACACCAAGGGCTTTGCAGTTGAATTGTTTTTGGTCCATGGAGTTCTTGTACTAAAAAGAAATGCATGTTAGCTATTTTATGCCCTTTTAGTTTGTATGCTACGACTACTAATGAAATTATTATTTTTTTAATGGAAACCTGTCAGATCCCATCAGAACACTAGCCCCAGACTCCACCCATCTTCCACACAATGCCTAATAACCAAGTGTCTCATTTATAAAACTTTGCGTAGAACTCATGCTGAAAGTGTACGTGCGAACAAAAGACAAAAATGACGTACGCAAAGAAAATGTCAGATTTATGAAAACGTGCGCACACAGATTTGCCACATATTCCGCCCTCTACACACCCTTGTTCAACCATACATGGCAAATGCAAATCACCTCATGAATATTTAAGCATTCAATGTAAACTTGAAAAAATGGCATCATGGCAACCGAAGGTGAAGGGGAAATCTGAAAAAAAAAAAATTTGTTTGGTGGTCACAGTAGTGCATAGAAAGAGTGTGTCTGCTACCGGAGGCGGTGAGGGCACATCGGAGCTGACACCTCCGGAAACCCAGGTTGCTTTAATCCTGGGAGAAACAAGTGTGCGTGGGGTGGTGTCTGAGAAAGAGGGAGACACAGACACGGCTGAAACAACACAGGGTAAGCGTTTTTTATTTGCGTTGTCTCCCCCCAACCCCCAGAGACAATGAGAGCAATAGGTGGTGAGAATTTGCAGGAGGTGGCTGAAGAGCATCTGGGTGTCCCCAGCACCTGCAAGGCATGTAGCCTGTGGAAGTGGCTGGGTCCTGACTGAGGCTGTCTTGGCGACACAACAAGATACAATTAGAGCAATCAAAGTCATTTCAGATAAACTGAAACAAATAAGAGCTGTGTTTGGTGTTATTTCAACAAGATTAAAAGATCTTGTTAAAAAATATACCTTTGCACTGCTGTCTTTACTGTGGGTTGTGGGTCTGGGTCCTCGTGCTGTGGTAAGGGTAGGCCAGGAGGGAGAGGAACGCCATTCCTCTGTGCAATGTTGTGCAACACCGAAAAGGCTCTCATAATTCGGCACCTTTGGGTGTGGTATAACAACCGGCCACCTGAAACATCACCATCTGCATTTCAGCAGGCCGATCGCACACTCCACAATGGTGCGCGCACAAGTGTGAGCATCGTTATAGCAATTTACCTCTGCGCTCTAGGGGGTTTGAAAAGGGGGTGAGGAGTCAGCACTTGAGAGGGTAGCCGCTGTCACCTGCATTTTATAAAAGAAATACAATACATGAACAATGAATAGTTAGAAATGACACAATGTTTTTATAACCTTTACCAAGAAGCCAGCCATTGCGCACAGCGCCAGCCTGCAGTCTGCTCTCTACACTGCTGTGTTCCAGGATAAACGAGTCATGAGTTGAATCAGGCCATCGTGCAACCACATTTGTCAGGACCATGTCAGCGTCACAAATAACTTGCACATTTATAGAATGCACACGTTTTCTATTTATGTAAATAAACTCGTTTTCATATGGAGCCCTTATTGCAATGTGAGTACAGTCAATAGCGCTGATTACATTTGGGAAACCGGACATAGCTGCAAACTGCCTTTTGATGTTGGCCAGACCCAGAATACAATTAAACAATTAGATTATTATTGTATTTCCTAAACAAGCTTTAGAACAAATCAACAATTTTATTGTTAATTATAATATACGTGTCAGCTAATTCCCACAGGTAACAGCCAGTTGCAAGGAACCCCAGGGTCGTCAGAACCTGTATTTGTACCGAGATGGCACGGTTCCATCGGGTTGGTCTCTCTAAGATTGGACCCAGTTCAGCCCATAGCTCCAAAAGTACACATCTAGGTAATCTAAATCGGTTTATGAGCCAGTCATCATCAGGGGCCAAAAATGGATGTTCCCTGAACACACGTTCTCTTCTAATTCTGCCACTGGCATAATCTTCTAACAAAGCCAGTGCATCCATTATGTTACGTTACACATGAATGTGATCGCAGTATTTATGTGTTTTCAGCAATCAGACTGATTCACAACGTGTTTCACAATGTGTCCAAATGATCGTGATAATCACGGCCACCACGTATCAATTTACATTTCAACACCTGCGTTGCATAGATTAAAAGTGTAGATTAAGTTAAGATTTGAATCGAATTGTGTTTTACTTATAAATTTATTCCCTATCATAAATATGTGACTGAATATGTGAAATTAAATGTATGGTGTATTACTCACTAGCACAAGGAATTATTATATAGGTACTAATACCACTCTTTTTTGCTCTTCACCTGCGGTCGCATTTTTTTTTCTTCCAAAATGTTAACACATATGGGTCAGAGACTGCATACATATGCACACATTCTGCAGTCAACTTTGTTTCTATAGATCACAACGTATACGTGGGAAGAGGCGTACACATCTTTTAGGTCCCCTTTTGTGCGTACGCAACGGTTATGAATGAGACCCCAGCTCTTAATCACCTGACCCTAATTAATGAAGATAAATACCTCAGACCTCTGCATTCAGTTTTGCAAAGTAGTGCTGCGGACTATCTCTACATACTGAGCATGTCTTGTACTTTGTGACCTGACTTGCTGTACTTGTATTACCCTGCCTGTACTTCTCGACTTGGATTCCTCTCTCACCCCTTTGGTTTTGTTTGCTCATTTGGATTTGCATTTTTTGACTCTGTCTGGAGTGCAGTCTTGAACTTGGCTCTTTGGTATGATGATTCTGATTTGTTCACTAGTTGGGCTGAATTTTGGTTTCGGAACTCTGCCGGTATCTGTATTTTGCAAACTGCAAATTTTTTGGAATAAACCTTATCACCTGTTTGACTCCATGCTTGGGTCTATCTTGGTTTAAACCTGACAAAACCACGTCGTTGGCTTTTGATATCAACAAACTGTCACGGGTCGTCCCCTTCTCCAGGCACGCAAGGCACGCACACACACACCATTCGAAGTCAAAGTGATCCATCTTTTATTTTAAACAAACACAAAAACAAAACTGGCATGAGAGCCAGACTCAAGAGCTATAGATTATAAACGAAAGGAGACAGGAGTAACCAAAAGCAATTGTGATGGCTGACCAACCACGCAGGTCAGTCACACACAAACTAAATGCTCAATACAAAATCCTACAAACCAATCACCAAACACAACCACTAATCTCAAATTAGACACAGCTGTTACTAAAACAAAACCCACCACCACTTCATAATAAAAGTTGCCCAAAACAAATCCCAAAACCAAAACCAGAAAAAAGCACGGCCTCTAGTGGCCGCCCCCCATTACTGTCCCCAGACATGACATAAACCTGTATTTTCTGTGCAAATACTATGCTAAATTCTCTGGGTGAGATCCCTAGAGTGGAGTAGTTGGCTGCAACTTTGTATTTGGATGCTAGGTACTTCATGTATGCATTTCACTCTGCCACATTCATTTCAGCTTATGTCACTAACAGGCAGATGCTGAGTCAAATGAAGAAGCTTGTAGCTTAGCCTCAAAGTTAATCATTTTTAACTCAAACACAGTCCATACCAGCAGGAATAGAGATGCAGTTGTCTTTTGCCAGTGATGTGGCCATGTTTGCTTGGGTCATTATAAACAGGGCAGGTTTCTTTAGGAAGCAATTGTTGAAAAGATTTGTGCCCTTGGAGCACTGTAATATTTTTCTGTCTAGCAGAAATCAATATAAACACACACCAGTAAGAGAAACACATTACCCAGAAGCCTCTTTTGTAAAACAACCAAATATTCAAATTTGATCGAAAAATGGTTGTGCATGAACATTTGTGCACGCTGGTGAATTATATCCTGTGTAGGAGGTTGGGTTTGAAGGATATTGGAGACTGCAAAGTTGTGACTGGAGAGAGTGTAGCTGGACAGCATAGGACGTGGGTTTGTAGGAGGACTCTGGAGGTCGAAAAGGGGAGGACAATGAGGGCAGAGCCAAGGATCAAGTGGTGAAGGTTGAGTTCAAGGAGGAGTCAGACACTGGGTGGCAGTGAAGTGTTACCAGATAGTAAGAAAGACAGCTAGAAAGTGCTAGGGGTGACACCTAGACAGAGGAAAGAGGACGTGGAAACGTTGTGATGCAATGAGGAAGTACAGGACAGTATCCAGAGGAAGAGTATGGTAAAGAAAAGGTGGGATAGTCAGATAGATGAAGAGAGAAGCTGGAGTATAAGGAGATGAACCATAAGAGCAAAGGCTAAAGCTAAGGTGTATAGCAAGTTGTATGAGAAGTTGGACACAAAGGAAGGAAAATTGGAGTTGCATCAATTGGATAGGCAGAGGGACAGAGCTGGGAAAGATGTGCAGCAAGTTAGGGTGGTAAAAGATAATAATGGAATTGTACTCACAGGCAGTTATAGTGTGTTGAGCAGATGAAAGAAGTACACTGACGGACTGAGGAGAATGAGAGAGAGAGAAGTCTGGAGGTTGTGAATCAGGAAGTGCAGAGGATTAGCAAGAAGGAGGTAAGGACAGTAACTACAGAGAGATAAAGCTGATCAACCACAGCACAAAGTTATTGGAAAGAGTGGTGTAAGCTAAGTGTGGAGAAGTGTGGCAGGAGTGATCTTGCACGTACCAGCAAGAGTGAAAGGGAAGGTGCCTAAAAAAATGCCATCATACAGCATCCAGCATGCAGTAAGAGATGCCAAACGCTGCTATCGGGACAATGTGGAGTCTCACTTCCACCAGGGCAACACATGGAGCATGTGGAGCATGGAGCAAGGACATCACAACGACCAACGCCGACTCTGCTTTCGCCAATGAGCTGACTGAGTTCTACGCCCGTTTCGAGGTTAGCCAGGCGGCTAGTGCTAACTGCAGCCTGACAACTGAGGACGGTGATGTCATCAGCGAGGAACGTGTGATTAGCATCGCGGAGCACGACATCCGAGCGGTGCTGAGGAGAGTGAACACCAGGAAAGCAGCGGGACCAGACGGCATCACCGGCCGTCTGCTGCATTGCTGTGCATTGCTGTGCGTTGCTGTGCTGACCAACGAGTCCCTGGCGAAGTCTGTTTCTAAACAGCGACCCATGAAATGTCATTCAGTGTAATAAAATAGATCATTTTAAAAATAGTGTATGGCATTAGAAAATTGAAACGAGTTACATGACTTATTAAAATACTATGTTTAGGCTCTTCATTGAAACTCCAATTATCTTATTAATGGCAATGTGAAATCTTTAAACAATGCTCATATTCTTCCA
>JBBIGA010051202.1:0-12870 GCA_037576975.1 Alestes dentex
AGAGAGAGAGAGAGAGAGAGAGAGAGAGAGAGAGAGAGAGAGAGAGAGAGAGAGAGAGAGAGAGAGAGAGGCAGAGATAACTGTTTGGTGATGTCCCACACACCTGATTAAACTCATCAGTTAATTATCAGGGTTAGTTGGTGTGCTACAGCACAGAAATCACTGGAAAAAACTATGATGGGTTCCAGCCCACAGCACTTTACCAGGTGTAGCCCACCTGTTGATGCATACTTTAAGGGCCCTCAGAGTGTCCATAAACGAGGCAATAACACTGACATGCATAGAAACCCCAGCAACATGACTGTGCCCAACACCACTGCACACTTACACCAGTGCCGCACACACAGACATGACCAGTACAGTGTCACTGTCACTGCAGTTTTGAGAATGGTTCACAACTCAAACATTGTCTGTTTAATAGCAGTCCTGTGGTCAGAAACAGCTGTGTTACAGTCTGTTATTATACAGTACACCCATTTAGTGAATCTATGAGTTAGGTAAACATTATAAAGTATTTAACGGATATATTGAGTGGGTGTATGAGGTGCATGTTTTTTTAATAAAGTGGCCTGTAAAATCATACTACTAATATCCTACTCAGCCCGTGAAGTGTATAATGGAGATACCCATTGTTTTGGGAGGGGTGTGTATTAGTATCACCCAATGATGTCCTCCTAGCCTATTATTACTATATTATGACTGAACACTATGGAGAAATGGCACATTAAAATTAGCAGAAAAATACATTAAAGTTTGTTCTCTGTGTACTTATTTTAACTGGAACAAAATAAAACATGTAATTTTAGTGACAAATAATTCATTTTTCAAGTTGTAAAAAAAAAGCAGGAAACGTACATTACAAATTACACATGGGATTCCAACAATGAGTATAATATTAAATATATCAGTATCTATTTTGTCCATTCTTTATATTTGGCACAGTCTTCAACCCAACTAATTACAACTGTGACCTTTCAGCTGCTCTTCCCAAAGATCTCAATGACATTATGTTCCTCTTCAAAGTGACAATAACATACACAGCTACCTACACACACCT
The DNA here is from genome assembly GCA_037576975.1 of Alestes dentex. Lineage (NCBI taxonomy): Eukaryota > Metazoa > Chordata > Actinopteri > Characiformes > Alestidae > Alestes > Alestes dentex. The sequence continues at coordinate 1,058 of JBBIGA010051202.1, forward strand.
CAGCGGTCTCACACATTTCTTTCTCATGTGCTTTCAAAATTATTACATTATATTGACAATCCACTTGCATAAATACAGGATCTGGCAGGCCACCTGTCCTTATCAGATAAATAGCATTTAGAGCTTATATCTTTGAGAGAAAGAAAAACATTAAACTGCACTATTACTTCACATGTAAAAAATCCACTGGTGTCTCTATCCATCCTTCCACTGTAAGAAGTAAACTCAAGACACTGTTACTGAAGAAGACAAAACTGAACATATGAGAAACAGAGAAGGATTTAATGAGTTAAGTGTAAATACTAAAGTAGAATTATGAGGAGCAGATAACACGAAAATACGAAAGTGGGATCATGAGGAGCAGAGAACACAATGAGTTTCTAAGACTGGGTTTTAGTGGAGTTTACAAGAAGCATAAAGAACATCTATGCAGACTTTCTGGAAAACTAAAAGCTAAGAGAAAGTTAAAATTACGTGAATAAAATGCTGCACACTTTTACACAGAACTTTCAAGCCATGCAGTGATGAAAAGCAACACTCAGCACAGTTTGATACAAGTGTGTGATTATTTAGGTATGCAGTTTGCATGATAATAATAATGTCTAAGTCAAATGTTTAACTCTGGGGTAAGATGAAAGCTGTGTCAATTTGACTTTTCACCAGACTCTTTCTTTGAACATGTTCCTTTATACATGCCAATGAAACTGAAGGCAGTCAAACACCCACACACTTCACATACACTTTAAATTGAAATTTAAATTGTTATGCTGTATATTTATTGTGCCTTGTTCAAAAAGCAGCCTGGACTGAAACTCTCCTTATAACTTCCTTGTGAATGAGCGAGGCTTTACTACTGTGGGCTGAAAACCTGGATACATGTAAATTGGCTTTTTAGGATAAAAAAAAAAGAATTAAAACCAGGCTGTTTGGTAGCTTTTATTCCAGTGCTTGTGAGGTATTTTTTTCATCATGGATACATGATAATAGTAGGGGAAAGTGATTATGTAATAAAGTGCTCTGAGCAGCAAGGAAAGGACAAATAAAGAGGAGGTAAGTTATATATTCCTGTGTATGAGAGCAGTATTACGCAGTACAACGTGATGTACAACACAGAGTCTAATTACAGTATATCCGCATAGAGGGCTCCATCTCCAGCTTATCACTCAGAGCTAATGAAGATTGTGGCCAGTGGAGGATGAAGACCACACGCCCTCCTAGCTGACGCAGCAAAATGACAGAAGAGTGAAACAGAACAGCATGAGGAAATGAGGCCATAACCCACTCTCTTTCTCACTTTCCCTTTCGCACTCTCTCACTCTCACTTGCACTCTGCAGATTTCAGCAGAAACCAAGAGATGGTAGATAAGTGTGTTTGCCCAGCACATGCATATGTGCATGGGCAGAGAGAGAAAGAGCGACCAAGCAAACAACATCAGTAACTCCCTCACTCTGTGAACATTACCATCAAGATGAGTTATGGTCAAAGCCACCCCCGGCCCTTCACTGCAGCCTCTAAATCACAGTCTCACAGTACCGCACTCCAGCAGGCTATTCAAGAGAAACCCACATCTTTATCATCACACCCTTAGATCAACAGGAGCTACATGTATGCATGCTTCTTTTGTGCTTCATTCATTTAGCTGTACATCATCAGATAAATGCAGAGAGGTACAAAAAAATCATCAGTACATTGTGATGCATCCATTTGGAGATGGTAATTTAACTGTAACAATTCAGGAATGTTTGAATCAGTCTATTGCCACAATGTTTAAGTATCCACTCATCTTTTGACCAAAACCAAAATCCTGTTTAAATGTCAAATTTGAATAATCAGTGTTTGTTTAAAAATATTCAGAATAGCACCAATATACAGTAAACTCTCGCGAATTTGCAGTTCAGAGTTCGTGGCTTCAGTCAGTCTCAGATTTTTTCCTAAAGTCAAACTAATAATTGCTCACGGAAACCCAAAAATATAATTTACTATTTTTGTTACATAAATATTAACGTAAACTCAGAAAGAAAGTGCAGAAAGAAAGAACAAAAAGAAAGTGCGTCTTGAGACGGGAGGTTTGAAAGTAGCCAATCCAAGAGCGTTATTCATTTCTCCTGGCTGCTGATTGGCTGCTGCCCAGTCCAACATTCCCGCATCATAACAGTTTCCCTGCATGTTTCGCTGTGTGTTCTCGTGTTTTTCTTTTTTAAATTAAAGTGTTTTGGGAGCATATTTGGGGGCATATTTAGGGTTTACACTATAAAAATAGGCCTTTTTAGGCAATTCACGGGTGCTCTTGGAACGTAACCCCCCGCGAATTTCGGGGTTTACTGTAATTCAATTACTGGGAAATTTTCTTCAAGAATTATAATCATAATTTTACATAACACTGAAAGTACAACATCTCCCCTTCTTGTAAAACAAAATGCGTGTCTTCTGCTGGAAAATAAATACACCCCAATGTATCACACGCACCAGTCATGTGACGTCTCGTAGGCACAGGAAATGGCTCACGTCTCAGGGTATATAAACAGGGAGTAGTCACATGTCACATGTCGACTTGTCTGCCGCACGGCTGGTGTCCCGAGCGGCAGTCCAACCCCCAGCACCCCCTACTGTGCCAAAAATGTCACTCCTGGAGAAGTGGAATGGGATGGATGGGAAGTGTGATGTTTTCTTAACTAAGCTGAATCTCATCTTTGAATTCCAGCACACCCGCTATCCCTCGGAAAGGAGCCGCATCGCACTTCTCACCTTCCTTCTCACTAGACAGGCAGCGGAGTGGGCTATGGCGGTCCTGAGGTCCAACTGTGATGCCGCCTTCTCTAACCCAGAGTTTTCTCATCAGCTTTCAACACCCTGAGAGCGAGGTGGAGATTGATTCTAAACTCTATCATCTCTGGCAAGGAGGCAATAATACACAGCCGAATTCTGCACTCTGGCTGAGCAGACGACGTGGAGTGATGCCGCCCTCTGGACTGCCTACTACGAGGGACTCTCCCTGCGTCTCAAGGACGATCTGGCTGCACGCGAGCTACCCGAAACACTAGAGGGCAGGATCCAGCTCGCTCTCCGTGTAGACCTCCAGATCTATTCCAGAGTAAAGGGCAGCCCACGCGCCTCTCCGTCTACCTCTACCACCGCCAGTTCAACCTACCAACCCATACAGCTGGGGCGCATCTCCCTGACAGCGGCGGAGAAGAAGCGGCGCTATTGCAAGGGTCTCTGCGCCTACTGTGCCTAGCCCGATCACCATCGTGCTATTCACCTGGCCAGGTGAATAGGGGGATGTCCTCACCAGGTCCGCTGGCACTGACCTCCTGCCTACCAACCATCTCCCAGCCCACGCTTCAGGTGCATCTTCAACTGAGCCACAAACAGATTGCAACCACCGCTTTCATGGATTCAGGGGCGGCTGTCAACTTTGTCAATCAAGCTTATGTTGCTCAGTTGCGGGTAGAACTTGAGGTGTTATCTCGTCCCATTAACATCACTGGCATTGACGGCCGTCCCCTGTCCCTCAGCCCTATCACTCACCAAATCAAAATAGGGGAGTGCACTGAAGAGCTTCCTTTCCTGGTCACTCGAGTCACCTCCACTCCTCTCATTCTGGGTCATCCTTGGCTCATGAAACATGACTCCATGAGTTCCTGGACTCAGAACAAAATGCTGCAGTGGGGTCTGGCTTGTCAAGGGTCAAGATGTGCTCAGGGGAGTCCGAGGCCCCCAACGTCGATCTGGAGGCCATTCCCGTCCCATTCCGCGACTTGGTGGGGGTCTTCTGCAAACAACGAGTCATCAAATTGCCACCTCATCACCCCTACGACCTGGCCATGGACCTCCAGCCCGGCGCGGTACCACCCTGTGGCCGCCTGTTCTCTCTCTCCATGACTGAACAGAAGGCCATGGAGGAATCACGGAGGGGCTTCATCATGGAGGGGCTTCATCAGGGAATGATCCGGCCCTTTAAATCACCCGCTGCCGCGGGGTTCTTCTTTGTGAAGAAAAAAGACTGGGGTCTCCATCCCTGCGTCAACCACTGGGGGCTCAACCACATCACCATCCGGAACTGTAATCCACTCCCACTCATCAACACCGCCCTGGATGCCCTCTCTGGTGCTTGTCACCTCTCCAAGCTGGACTTCCGGAGCGCCTACAATCTGGTCCGCATCAGAGAGAGTGACAAGTGGAAGACTGCTTTCATAACCCCCACCGGCCACTAGGAGACCTTTGTAATGCCATTCAGTTTATGCAACAGTCCGGCGGCTTTCCAACAATTCATTAATGATGTTCTCCGCAACATGCTGGGTAGATGGTGCTCTGCTTATTTAGATGATATCCTCATCTTCTCCAGGACCTTGGAGGAACATATGCAGCATGTCAGGGCAGTCGGCCCACCAGTTGTACTGTAAGTTGGAGAAATGTGCTTTCCTCTGGTGCACCACCACTTTCCTTGGCTTTGTCATCTCTCCTCAGGGTGTGGCCATGGATCCTCAGAAGCTGGGGGCTGTGCGTTCTTGGCCCCTACCCAGAATGCTTAAACTGCTGCAATGTTTCCTGGGGTTCGCCAATTTCTATCGCAATTTATCCGGGGCTTCAGTTCATCTGAGGCACCTCTCACTGCCCTCACCAAGCCTTCCCAGAAGCCTTTCCACCTTGACCAACCAGCCATTCAACACTCTCTACAACCGCTTCACCTCAGCACCAATCCTCCTTCATCTGGGTCCAGCCAGGCCATTCGTTGTAGAGGTGGACATAGGAGCTGTCCTCTTTCAGCGAGGTCCAGACCAGAAACTGCACCCATACAGTTTCTTCTCTAGAAAATTCAACCCCACTCAGCAGCGATACGGGGTAGGGGACCGTGAGCTGCTGGCCATTAAGTGGGCTCTAGAAGAGTGGCATCATTGGCTCCAGGGCGGTGGTGACCCATTCATGGTCTGGACCGATCATCAGAACCTCATCACCATTCAGCAGGTCAAACAGCTCAATCCCAGGCAGGCGCGTTGTGATCTCTTCTTCGAACAATTGAACTTCCATCTCTCGTATTGCCCGGGGTTGAAGAACACCAAGGTGGACGCCCTCTCCCGACAACACCAGGCAGAGACACCCCAGGTGGATCCCGCGCCTGTCCTGCCATCTCACAGCATCCTGGCTCCTCTCCGGTCTGGGGTTAGAAGATCAGGCCTGCCAGGGACACACCTTGGAACCACCTCTGGATGACACCACCCCTGGGCCCTCCAGTGGGCTCATTCCTCCACCATTGCCAGCTACCTAGGCAACCTTCAGATCTCTCCTCCAACAGGCTAAAACCACTGCCGAACTGATCCTCAAGCATGTAGTCCGCTTGTATGGGTTCCCCAGGGACATCGTCAGAGGCCCCAGTTCACGGCCAAGTTCTGGCGGGCTTTCTGCCGTCTGATCAATGTCACCACCAGCCCATCTTCAGGTTACCACCCCCAGACAAATGGTCAGATGGAACAGGCCAACTAACAGCTGGAGCACTTCCTTCGGTGTTTTGTGGCAGGCCGTCAGCGCTCCTGGGCTGATTACCTCATCTGGGCAGAACTGCCACACAACCTCCTCATCTCATCAGCCACCGGACTCAGCCCATTTGAGGTGTGTTATGGATTCCAGCCTCCCATGTTTGAGCACCAGGAACCAGAGGTGGATGCACCATCAGCCCAAATGTTGGTCAGCAGGTGCTGGTGGCTCTGGACGTACTGCCATCCAGCAGGCCAACGCTCGCTACAGTCAACACCATCGCCGCCAGCACCCTCTGGGGGTGACCACGTAGGTGACAGTGTCTACCTCTCCACACGAAACCTCCGCCTACGCACTGAGTCACCCAAGCTGACAGCCCGGTTCATTGGGCCCTTCAAGATCACCCATCGCATCAACCCTGTCACCCTCTGGTTCCAGCTGCCTGCCTCTCTCTGGGTCCACCCTGTGTTTCACATGTCTCAGTTAAAACTTCTGAGAAGAAGTCTTCTTCTTCTCTCCTCTGTCTCCCCAGGAACCGGGCCCCCCAGCACCTCAGATCATTGATGGTGGTCCTGTCTACACCGTCCAGCGGATCCTCGACTCACGACACCATGGTCGTGGCACCCAGTACCTCGGTGACTGGGAAGGCTACGGCCTTGAGGAACGGTCTTGGGTCCCTGGTTGCTTCATCTTGGACTACCGTTGTCGGGTATCCTCTCAGCCAGGTCCATCCTGTGACGGTCCTGCGGGGGTATTGTTACACGCACCAGTCACGTAACATGTCATAGGCACAGAAAATGAATCACGGGTAGGGTATATAAACAGGAAGTAGGTAAGCACACAGCACTCGGACACTTGGGTCCCATGCTGGCTTTCACAAAACCTTCACCTCAACTCGCCTTCAACCGTGAGTACTCTGGTTCTACGGAACCGCTTACCTATCTTGCTGTGTGTGAGTGTGTGAATGTAGGTTCCTGGTGGGAATCTTATCTCCTTGGTTTGGAGCATTCACAGATCAAAACGCGTGGTTTACCGGCTCTCTCGTTTGTATCCGCGATTGGGCTCTTCCATCACGCAACAAAGGGCGAACTTGTCAGATTATTCAGCTCATGTCTCGTGACACAATGTGAGATATTTTTTATTCATTCTTTTTTCCCCTCTCTGCATCCACATTTTTGTTTGTGCTTTTAAGATGTTTTGTCCTGTTTTGTGCCTTGTTAAAAAAAAGTAGTCTGGGCTAAAATGTGTTGCAAACTGTTGGTGTGGACTGAAATTCTCAGCCATTTCTAGGCTGAACTGACAGCCATTTGTTAACGTGCTCATGACTGATTTCACGACTCAAAATGGGCTGTTTAGGCCAGATTGTATGGACTGGGGAGCTTTGTGCTTTTAATAGATTTCAGAATGCATCAATGGTTTCAGCATTAGCTTTGTGTTTACATACTATACATCCCAAAGGGGTGCTGTCAGAAATAGTGTTTGGTTTTTGTAACCAGGTTTTTACCCAAATCGAAGGTCTAGTTCTAAAAGTCACAGACCAAAACAAGGAAATGCTCCTTTAACATTTCTGCAATGATGGCTAACTCCACAGCAGCGATAATGATGGCTTGATTGTGGAGAATCCTTGCACACATGTTCTGTGTCTGAACCATCAAAAGCAAGCCAGCTATTATTGTCGCTGTTGTTACCTTCCTCTGAGTCCTAATCACTGTTTATCTGAGTGTGCATAGAAACAAAATGCACACAGGGACAACCTTTCATTTACACTAATTAATCTACTCACGGAAGGCCTGCCTTGTGCTCAGTTTCACATCGCAGGCATCTCCCTCTCCCACAAGGTGTGTATGTTTGCGTGCGTGGCAGTACGTAGGCATATGAGTGTCTCTGTGCATCGCTCTCTCCCTTCAATTTGCTTTGAAATTTACATATAATAACCTGCCTTTTTTCACACCTCCCCTTTCTCGAGTCAGCCCCCTCTCCTGATAACCAGTCAAGCAAAGAAACATCAGCAATGTCAACCCCACAGAGCTGAGCAGCCTCCTACACTGTTTCTATTATCCAATTAGACTCAGCTCCAACTAACCCAGCTCTGCTCATCTGGCTAAGCAGTTTCTTCTCAAAGGGTCTACATGCCGATGATATGCACAGTAACAATTAGCGCTCCTTGATTTTTAATTTTTTTTTTTTTAAGGCACAGCCTTAGACTTGACCTCATCTGCTGGGCACTTATAATCCATTATACATCATGTATCAGACGCTCTTATCCAGAGCGACGTACATCAGTACTTAAGTTGTCTACGTGTTCTTCATACCTGTAAAGCTATACTAAAATCAACACCTGTTTTTTTACCAAGTTACTGCCAGCTAAGTTATATTGTCGTTAGTAGCTTATAATTAGGCCTGAATATGTTATTCTTATTGATGTTTACATTACAAATATAATGAATGGTAATTACTGGTATATTTGAACCTGCAGTTCAAAGATGTCCAGACAGCAGCAATGATGTTTTAATACTATAGAACTGGTGATGAACTGAAATCAGCCATGGTGTACAGCATATAAGCTACTGCAAGGATATTAATTATTATACTTTCCTATATATCTTAGATATACAAACCTGTTGCTGCACAGCACATTTTTAAAAATCATTCAGGTAATTTCTTATGTAGTTTTGCTCTTTAAGTTTCAGTGGTCAGAGGCAAGATTCCTTGGACTGCTGTGAGGGAAATATTATGCATTCAGCTAAAGCAGCCATGATACTTTTGCCATATATGAACAATAAATGTGTATAAACCTGATAATTGCATTGACTAGAATGTAGTTTAGTTAGGTGAGTGATATGGCAACAATACAAAATCATGATACTGAGGCACTTTCACCATACATGATATTGCACAATATTTCCTTTTTCTGACATCTGAAGTTGGAAGACAACTTCAGACAAAGCATTTTTTAATGATAAAAATTATGAATATGAGGATATTTATTCAATATTCCACATGCATTTAGATACAGTAGCTGAACACAGCCTATACTTTGTGTATTTAAGCACACACAGTGTGATGGAACCAATCAGTTTTTATGTCAGATTCAAATTTCTTTACAGCTAAATTGGCCAAGGATCTTTTTAGTCTTTCTTTTTATGCTATTTTTATGCTTTTAGCCTTTCCTGTTTAGCTCCCAATATGTGGGCTAGATGAACACATAAAACACACTAGCACAGTTCCAATACTTTCTATCAAGTCATGACTTTTCCCAAAAGAAAAATCAGGTTCCATTATAAATAACATGTACATTACATCGAAAGTATGAAGCATCTTCAATTCATATGATTCTTTTCCAATACCCCACAAAAGAGCTGGCCCAATTTCAAGCTATCATAGCTTAAGGCTACTATAACAAACTAGCATAATTTAGCTACTGTTTCACAACTAAAGATAAAGATTCGGCCTCCAGGCTGTGAAGAACACTGTATATGCTGTCATGGCAATCTGTCCTGGGGTAGTGGGGGAGAACATCTTCCATTGGAGAAACCATGGGAGTGTGTCTAACTACCTAAAAAAATAAAAATAATAAATAAAAGAATAAAAATGCATACCATGCATACCAGCATTCACGGGCTGATTATTTAAACCAGAACAAACAGTGACACATATATTTCTTTATACATAACTGACTTGAGCTTTTGAGTCTTAAAGTCTGTTTATGAGTCTGCAGTGTGTTTTGCTCCATGTTTGCTTCTTCACGTTTGAGTTTTTCAGCTTTTTGTCCATTCGTGGGCCCCTTATCCATGTCACAGACTGTTTCTCTGACACATGTTTTAAAGGTGATTCGACCATTCTCTCTCCCTCGCCATATATTACAGAGGTCTCTCAAGCATGTTTTAATGTTTAAAACTCGTCCCCTGATCAACTAATTACACAGTTATAAACAACAAAGTTATAAACAAATATTCGTTTCCAAAATTCCACAGAAGCTCAGATGAGAAGTGGTGCATTTTTTGGCTATAAAAAGAAAAATACTAATACTACTAAAAATAAAACATAAGAAAAATAGTCATAATAAATAGTAATAAAAATAATTATAAGATAATAAGGTAAGGAGTTAGAGGAATAATAATAACAAATAAGCAAGCAGTTCCTGTGCATATGAGCCAGCATTGCGAATGTTTATAAGTCTGCATGGTTAATAGTGAAATTCTTACAAACAAATAAACAGTGCATGTCTTAATGATGTCAAGCACCAGCACCATAGCAGCAAGTTTGAGAAACTGAAATGACTTTCAACTTCTGCAGTCGGGCAGAAGGTTCCGCACTATTATTATGACCAAAACAGAGATACTCAAGAGGGGCTTCTATCCTCAGGCCATTCGCGTCCGAAATCAGAACACCCCCCTCTCATAGCATTACCTTGATGGACTGATACAGCACCTCATTTCATATTCATTGTCATATTTCATATAATTCATTGTCATATTGCATATCTATCTTCATGATTTATTATTACAACATTCCATGCTGCTACACTATACATGCTGCTATACTACTCTGTTTACATTGCTCTGTTTACATCATTCTGTTTACATTGCTGTGCTAACATGGCACAATGCACTTTAACATCCCACTTGCAAACTGTACATATGTAAATCTGTCAGATTGCTGCTACACTAAAAAAAGGCAAACCATATTTTACCATTAACTTGTGTTGCTGCTTGTTAAGCTGTTTTACTTTTTTTAATTTGTGGGGCGGGTTTTTTGTGCTTTAAAAATGTTCACATTTGTGTTTCTAAATTTAAAATCAAAAATTGTATTTATTTTACTTATTTTTTTAATGTTTGCACAGTCATAAGAAGGAGCGGTTCAGGATACATTTTACTGTGTGTTGTATTTGTATAACTATGCATGTGACAAATAAAGAATCTTGAATTTAAATGTAAATGCTGATTATACAAAACTACTTCAAGTGACGTCAAATGAGCGTGATGAGTGCATCCAATTCTGTCCTCATCAAAAAACAGCATTAAGGTAATGGAGTAGCAATAAAAGCTCTCACCCCAGCCTGAATAAAATGATTCCAGGCTGCTGAGAATAAGATTTATGGTCTTCATTTGGGAATGACACAGACTGGCAGGTCCTGAGGGAGAGAGAGGGGCCTGGTGGACTGTGCTGCTCTCCTCATGTACAATGGAGGTGCAGAATTGAAGCGGGTCTTGATAAGTGCCAGAGGATTAATGTACTGGTGTTGCAATTTAAAAAAATAAATAAAGCTTTCCCAAAAATGTTTTTCATTTACATATGTTTTTCTGAGCATGTCATGGATTTCATCACTGACCAACTGCATGTTATATTACAGAGTTCATTAATCTTGGTTAATTTTATTTAGTGCATTGCAGTGTTTTGAATTTGAACAAAAAAAAAATCCTAATCCATGGCCAGTATTGTAATGTTATGTTTTGTTATATGCATACCCCTAGGCCATGTCATACAGTGTGGCTCTGTGTGTATGTGTGTGTCTGCGTCTGTGCTGATGTGTGTGGATTAGTGTTTGAACCCCCACACTCATCAACACCCAATTCAGAGATGAGTGGAAAGATACAATGGAACATTTATCTCCCACATAAGGCTAAAGGGGTGGAGCGAGGTTAGAGGGAGGGAGATAGAGGAAGAGGAGTAGAAGGTCGGGTTAAGAGAGAGAAGGGGGAAGGGAGAGAGGGAGTGGAGGACAAGAAGTCGAGAAAATTAATTAATAGCAGGGTTTCTGTTTTTTCCAACTTGTACTATCATTAATTTCTCTCACTCATATTTCTCTATTTTAGGTCATTATCCTCCTTTTTCTCTTCTCTCCAGTCTCTCATTCACTTTCTCTCCTTTTCTCCCCCCCACCCCCAACCCTGGTCTCTCACTATTAATTCATACAGAAATCTTGTAGAATTTTGTCCAGTCACTCACAATTTAATTTAAAACACTACAGTGAGTGTTATAGCAGTAAACAGGCTTCTTTTTGGCCTGTAACACATTTCTGGGTTCCAAGATGTCATTTCTATCTCCAGTTACACTAACATTAAAATAAAATGGTCACCTTCAGCCAACAGTACCTGGCAACAAAAAACAAATATGATTTGTGTGAACAGTACTGTTTACACAATGCATATGAAAAAAACATGACATTTTGCCCCTCCTGCCCTTTAAGTCAAACAAACCACCGCTCCTGAAAAACAAGTGAACAATAAGCAACATAAATAATGTTCACAACTATTATGAACTGGGTCAAAATATGTGTACCAACACACACACACACACACACACACACACACACACAGACAAAGACACAGACGCAGAC
>JBBIGA010051218.1:0-31984 GCA_037576975.1 Alestes dentex
CTCTCTCTCTCTCTCTCTCTCTCTCTCTCTCTCTCTCTCTCTCTCTCTCTCTCTCTCTCTCTCTCTCTCTCTGGAGTGTTTGAGCAGATGTGCTGTAACTCAGGGTCTCAGCACTTGTTTAGAGTCTGTCTCCGCACTTTGTCCTGTAATTTAATGCGCTGTGAATTAAAAACAGCAGTTCAGATCCGTGTGTGTGAGATCTGTACACTTAAAGTTGATAACGGCGTCTCCTCACCTTTACCTTTAGTGAAACTGCTTTTTAATTAGTACGGCACGGAGTATCAACATGGCACACTGAGATCAAAAGGTGTAAAACCTCTTTCTCTCACTGGTGTAGTTGGATAAATCTTGTGGGTCGAGCAATATTTCAGAGATATAGCTGAACACCTTTTTTCGCCTTCCCTAAAATATGTTATGACCTTTCGTTTGAAGTTGGACCTGAGATAAATGTAATCGGATCACACAGGCGTTTTTTTTTTAATTATTATTCCGATCGCTGCTGTAGCAGGACCTCCTTTAACTCAGGATTAAAGTTGGATGTTTTTGGGAGCTGCGTGTTTTGAGTAAGGCTGGATTCTGGTTCTCTCGCTCTGCGGTGGAACGTTCTCCCTGGAGTCGTTGAAACGGTTGCTATGCGACTCCCATTATTCGTCCCGCCGCCGTGGGGATGTGGCGGAACAGAGCAAGGGCACACAGGTGAGCCGGGCTGGAGGCTGCTGCGGAGCTGGAAAGAGACCCTTAGAAATAACCCTTAGAAGTAGTTATTCTCGCTTTGCTGTGCATTCTGTTTATATAGCACAATTCATATATAGAGCCACATCGCCAGTTTTATTTGTAATAGCGTTATCTAGCAGTTTTTGACTTATTTTTCCCTATTTGTTTATATATTTATCAGATAATACACACAGTTTTACCATACGATACTGGGGGTCCTCGAGTTACAACACAGATCCGTTCCTTCGACAGTGATGGAACTCGGATTTTGGTGCAAGTCAAAACACACCCCTAAGTCACTTACCGATCCAAACACAGTATAAAATCATAATCTAGAACACAAAAACACAGCTAAGCCACAGAAAGAGGAAAAGGACATGAATGTACACTGTACTGCAGTAACAACAAAAAAAAAAAAAAGACAAAAAATGAGTGTAAGGACAGTCGTAGGTAAGGGGGGTTTTAACAGTCGTAGGTAAGGGTGGGGTGCCCACTCCCTCACTCATACGTCATGTTACTGCATGTTCTGCGTATTCTGTGGATTCTTCCGTCGTCCACAACCAAACTAGTTATGGCAGTGAGCATCGTAAACTCGAAACGTCGCATGACGAGACTGTCGTAGCCCGAGGACCCCCTGTAGTAGAACAATGAATATTGCAAAGGTATTTACAAAATATATGAATGTCCACTATCATCTGAGCAGGTAACATATTAAGACATCTCCCCTCCATAAGCCCAACAGAACAAACACCTACGTATTAAACAGAACAACCCCAGCTAATCCAGAGACTCAGTCAGGCCCAATAGTGTTCAAAGAGCTGAAGTATGACAAAGGGTTGCCATAGTTTGCAAAAGTCTCTGAGCGTTTCTCAATGACTGTATTTGATTTTTTTTTTTTTTGAAGTTTTTTTTTTGTTTTTTTTTTTTTTTTGAAGTTTTTAGAAGAACATAGGATCTTTGAGACAAAGTGGAGAAGCCGGGGATGAGGCCTTCTCCAGAACAGTAATATGCTGTGTCGTGCATCTGCACATAGCACTTAATTTAATTATTACATATACATGTAATTGATAACATTCGTTGTACATCATATGTTTGTACTGTAAACATACAAGCTTTAGTGAGATACTGTTGGTTTCCTCTCTTGCGGTGATGGGTGAGAGTGATTTAAGTTCCTCCTTTTAATCAACTGATCACTATAGCCCTTATTGAATGACCTTACAAAATGATGGCAAAACCGTAAACACTTGAATCATTATAAAATATCTCCTCTTCTACTTATAAACACAAATGCGGTGTGGAGAGTTTAGAATCTGCACTTTCCACACAATTTCATGCACTACACTGCACTCCAGTTAAACCTAGACCTAGCTGAAATAATTCAATTAAAAATAGTGCGATGATTTTATCGGCTACTTTTAAGGATTAAAGGCGAGTGTTCGTGATCTTCGTCTTAATAAAAAAATCTTCGTAATTCCTCCAACACCCCTTCTTGTTCTAACCTCTCCTAAATCTCTCCTTGAGGGCTGAGATTGCATTTCAGGCTCTCTCTTCTCAATTTTGAACAAGAATATCCTGGATTTTAACATGCAGTTGCACTGAGGAACACTAGAGGGCACCAGTGACCCGATTTTTCCTAAAACTCTCCACCTTTTTAACGGATCAGCTCTGTCGGGATCTATCAGCAAACCTGGGCAGCGTTTTAGTAAGTAGAGGTGTCTTCAGTTTTCAGATTTTAAATTCTCAGGCCCACCCTGGATTTGAGGTTGATTTATTTTTCTCTGTTCAAACGTCAAGCTCAAAACTTCCACGCACATCAGTTTGGCTCAGATAAATAAAGGCTCTTTTTCTTCATCTAACAAAATAAACCCCATATGTAGCTGCAAGTGGCAATCTGAGGGTCCAAGCACGAACCAACTGGGTGGAAATACACCACCCAGCTGGGTGACCTAATACACCAGCTGTGGCCTTTTTCAGAAACAAAACATAAATGAAAGAGAGTCCATTTATCACAAAGCCTCAATCTGTCGTCATTTTTCATGAAGGGTCTTTATTATATATTATAATATGCATTTATGTACTGAAGTTCATACACACTGACCTACAAGCTATGTACAGCACATGGCAATTTTGAAACAAAGATGCCAAAGACAAAAAGTGTAATTTCAATAAGTAATTATCGGATAGTTTATTAACACATGGCATCCATGTGAAATTTAAATTGACTTGTCATGAAATCTTTTAAGTGAAATTACAAATATCCATTTAAATAAAACAATTTCTGAACTAAGGAACCAAAAACAAGCCAAAATGACATTTCTATTATATTAAGATACCAAGATCCTATTGAAGATCTTGGTTTTGACTCGGACACTGGCGCGTCATGTAGTGTTCGAATTTAGTTTAACCACTCACTTGCTGAAATGGTTATTCAGCTCCAATAGCGCCCCCTAAAGACCGGCATGCACCAAAATTACCAAAGGGGTCTTACGTGAGTGTGAGGTTTTGCAAAAATCAGACAGTACTTTTGAGTTGTAGCTGCTTGTAAATGAGCTGAAAGGTTGATCAGCAGGTATAATAATTAAAAATATCAATGTGTTTTCTACACAAAATCTCTAGAGGTTAAAAGCATTGTCCTCTGTACTCTAAGAGGCCTGCTTTTGATTAGTGACAGTAAATTCCTCCAAAGATTGAAATTAAGAAACCTCTGGAAGATTGTGTCGGTTGTAGGCACTGTGAGTAATAACTGGCCTGGGATCAGTATCACAGAGAACTCATCCTTTTCAGCGGTGCCAGAAGCAATCCAAGGCTTATTCGTTAATCAGCGGCTTCCCATCTGCGGACTGGCCCCGAGTCCTACACTCTCACACTCACACACTGCCATGGCTGGGCAGGAGTGTTTTCCTGCTCGTGACCTGTTTCCTCACACACACATACAAATACGAGACTGTCTGGAGGCAGAAACATCAGAATTAGCCCAGCTGAACCAGAGGGCAGCTTCTGCAAATGCACCCTGAGGAGGAGTCTGCTGGGCCATGGCGGCGTCCTTGAGCTTTTACAGACCATGTCCTCCTTTTTCTGTCCTGTAGATCCCCTTGTTATGTATATGGGTGTATATTTTTACACAGTCTCTCCTTCGGTGCTTTTCCACTGGCACAAGGAACCAAACCGTACCGTAAACAAACGTTTCTCCATTACAAATAAAGAGACTTGCACCCGAGCTGCTCGACGGCAGGGCCGCAGCCGAGCTGACTGCATCACTGCTTTCTGATTGGTCGAAATGTCTTCACTACATGTCTTCACTTTTTTTTATTGTCTCTGCACAGAAACAGTAATGGAGACACAAACTAACATCTGGATGTTGACCAAGTACAAGCACAACTGTCTCTCTGGGCTGAAGATACATTTCAGTGGTTTCTGTGATGCTAACAAGTTTGTCTGTAGTGCTGTTTGCAATGTGAAGGTGTACCAGGACATCGCTAACTACTTCGCTGAGTTAGGTTTTCATCACACGGCTGAATAATGCTAAGAGAAAATGTAAGAACTCAAACAAGACTAGAAATAGTAAATGCCCACAATAGCAGAAGCAGCTCTGACAGAAAAAAACGTTCCACCGGTTCGACTCCATGGACGCGGTTTTGGGACGACCGTCCATAAACCAGGGAGAGTGTTGTGCTGCCGATGCATCAGAAACACCGTGAAATCGAGACATGCTGTGAGTTCTGTGCCGTCCCAGTACGGATTAGGTACAGAACGGTTCCTGTATGTCTATGGAAAAATGCCTTTTTATAAACAGGCTGGTTTTTTTTTTTTTGGTTTTTTTTTTACTGTAAGCTCTGCTCTGCATGGCTATGCTGTGCCATGCCATGTTCAGACAGAAGCCTTCATCCAAAATGTGCAATAACGACTCTTGCCATGGATGAATGGGTGGTTCAGCGTGAAAGGGTTCATGGTTGTGACATCACATCTACTTCAAAAGTCTGGTTTTCACAACATAGCACGAGCAAGAAAGGGAACGGCACTGTGTAAACGATGTTGATGTGATACATGACTAATAGCCCCTCTTTCTCCACTGTTTATTTATGTATTTACTTATTTATTTATAAGAGGATCCAAGTATTCTCATGCTAAACTTGTTGTGTTTGACAGTGTGTGAATTGCGTGCAGTAGATGATTGCCTTGTAAGTGTTCTCTCGCATTGCGGCATCCGCGTCCCTGAAGATGCCGTTCGAGAGAAGCTTTTCCCCCCAGAAGCAGCTCGGCCATAAATGATTCAAACACGCCTAAAACTTTAACCGCACATTTGCTCGTTTGTACTCCCGAACGAGGCCGGGAATACAGGGCCTGGGCTGCGGATTTGCGTGAGGCAGGGTCTGATGACGCAGTTTTGTCTGTATCCTTCGCGAAGGAGTCGATTCTCTTTCTCTGACGTCCGTTTGGTGCTCGTTTTTTTTGCGAGGGAGAGTCGATGTGTTGCTGCGCTACTTCTCGTTCTTGGTTGTGCACAAGTTCGATTACCAGTTTAACAGATTGGAGAATAAAAAGAAGCAAAATAACCATATAATGTTGGTTTTATTTAACAATGGTCATTTTTCTTTCTGTCTTCTGTTTATTTTTAGACTTGGTCTTTTTCCGTTGATATGCGAGCAGTTTCATCAATCTAAGGAAATTGCTTTAAAAATAAAAGCAGACAGCAGCTACTGTTTTGACCGAAACAGTTACGTTTAGAGACAGGTAGTGTGTTTGTTTGAGGTCAAACTCCTTGCATCAACAAGTTTGACCACTTGTACTGTAATAGATATGTACAATTTAGAGAAAATGGCCTTTTAATTATTATTTATATGGAAATTACCCTTTAGATGAAACCTCTTGATTGTGACTGGGTTTATTTGGTCGCACCTTTTGCTGAAGCACCTGGTGGGGTGTTTGCTGTCTGGCAGTGAGCCCTTGTGATGCATTTTTAGCTGTGATGTGAATGTTCTGCAAGTGTGTTTTAGGGAAACCTGGCACTCGAGAGATTGACCTTTATCCCCAGGCATCCCTCACTCGTCACCTGTTGCATGGCCCCCACATTCTCGGACGCTCCCGTCCAGTCATTTGAGGGGAAAGTGTTTGGAATGTCATTGCTGACCAAGTGCTTGGCAGTGCATGGGTGCACTGGAGTTGTATGATTTAGTTGATTTTCCTGTGACTTATGTGTCATATAGTGCTACATAATGTTACTGTAAACTATATCCAGCCAATGTTGGTCCTGTGTTTAGGAGCTGACCAGTAATGAAGGGCTACAGGACAGTAGAGCTGGGAAAATAAATGAAAAGATAATGCCTGGAAAATAGAGAGAGCAGTTAGTGGAGTTAGCATATAGTCATCAAAGCCATAACATCGATTATCATTATTTCAGAATCTGAAAACTATTGATCCCATAGCAAACCGCTTATGAGTACAGAATACAGTACCTGTCAAAATACTGTATTCATCCTCTATGTAGTTGCACTTAATCTTGTCTTTTCTTATCTAGTTGTATTGTTTTCTATCTCTTTTGTCCTGTCTGCGCTTGTGGTCTTGTGTTCTGTTCTGTTCTGCTCTTGTGTTGCACCATGGTTCTGGAGGCACGTTGTTTCATTTCACTGCGTACTGTGTTTATATCCATGGTTGTGTGGTGAAAATTGTATATTTCCTTTGTTGGGATTTCAAGAGTATTAAGAAGCCCTGAAATGGGTTGTGGAAATAGTGCAGCAACCCTTACGTACTTATTATCCAGAATATTCTAATTTTGTAACGTATTAGTGCTACATATTGGCTGGTTGCTTGCACATTCGATTGGGACACTAAAGAGCACACAATTATGTTTGTTTTCATCTGACTAGATAAGTGTAAACTTCATAAACTAAATAGATTGAATTCAATTACACATTTTGTTGTTATTATTTGTAGACTGCAGTAGAAAATGTTTGTCTGGTTTGTGGAAAATATTGAAAATTTGAATCAGTTCTTGCAACATTTATGAACACCCTGAATCTGACATCCCCACTGTTGTCCTGAGAGTGATTCTTCAGATCTTATCTTGACTTTTTTGTGGTCAGTTGGCCGCACTGTCCTGTCTGTTCTGAGGAGGCCGGGCTGAAACGGCGAGGAATGCCGAATAAGAGATTCCTTTTGACGCAAGGACATTCTGCAGGACCCGAGGTTAAATCCCCAGCATTTTCCACATTCCTGCCAATTACTGTGTGCCGATCACACTGGCAAGTTTAGGTCCGGCGATGCACACAAGGCGCATTCTTTATCGCCGTAAGATTAAGGGAAAGGCTTATGTAGGTCTGAGTGTATACAGACAGGAGCCACTTTTGGATTTCCAGGCCAGAGCTAAAAAAGAACCGGGTTACGAGTGTCCATTCTCAATTAAGCCGTAGTAAGCCTTGTGGCGCTTTGGCCATTAGGGTACTTTTTAACTCCACAAATGGTTCTACCTCTCCTTTTTCTTTTTCTGGCTGGGAAATTTTTACATGGTCTCGTTGGACGCCTACAACATAATTTCAAGAAGAGACGAGCCACGTTTATGGGCGATTCTGATTCAGCCAGTTTATTTTGTTTTATTTTTAGTCAGCAGGCAGATGAAAGATCCTGCACTGGGCCTGTACTTTGCAGTTTCTTCTTATTTATGTCCCAAAGTCGTGAAGATCGAGGTGATTACTGTCTCATTTTGGCAAATTTTGGTCATGCAATCTGCTTTCCAATACACATTTCTGTGGGATGGTGGTCACCAACCCTGGTACTGGAGATCTACCAAGTTTAGTTCCAAACGCAATTTGCTCCAGATAACTACTTCCTCAGAGGTTCTTGAGTGGCTGGATCAGAAGCATGAGTGTAGCTAAGAAGGAAGGGGGTTATGGATGTGTTATGAGTCTTGATTTATATCAGGATGCAAAATAACAGGGTGAAAGTTACAGGGGCTCCCGAGTGTTGCAGTAATAATAATAATAATAGATTTTATTTGTATTGCACTTTATATTTTAGCAATCTCAAAGTGCCACAGAATGAAAGAAAATCAAACAAAAACAGGAAAATCTATAAAATGCATTAGCAAAACACCTTTCTAAAAAGATGAGATTTTAAGTTTTGTTTAAAAACATCAATAGACTGTGGGGCTCTCCAGAGTCAAGGAGGGCGTTCCACAGCCTCGGAGCCATAGATGAGAAAGACCGATCACCCATGCTGCGGAGCTTGTTTCTGGGGACTTGAAGGGTGTTTGTGTTTACAGAGCGGAGGGTGCGTGAGGAGGTATGGGGGTTTAGGAGTTCCTGTAGATAGTAGTCTAAATATCTCCCTGTCATACGGAAAATTACATGTTTGATACCTTGTGATGCCACCTCTGGGTTTCTAGGAGTCCAAGAGAGCACCTTCTTTCTCCCTTTGGATTAGTAGGATTGGTTTTATATAGTGATGGGCCGATCCACAGTTTTCCAGTTCCGATCCGATTCCGATACACGATAGCCGATACCGATACAGATTTCGATATAATATATTTCTTTTTTACTTTAATGTTAGCATTATTTTTGTTGAAATTGTGCTGTTTGTTAGTAAGGTTACAGCACAGAATAAATCAACTGCTAATCACTTATTAGAAGAGCAAAAAATATACACAACTACACTGAATTTAAAGGCATTCCAAAGGAATTTATCTGCACTTCACAAAAAAAGGTAGCCGCAACAGTTGTAAAATTTTGTAAATATCAAAAACACAACAATCTTGGCTGAATTATCTAAATAGTTCAAGTATTATGTCCATTCTAGCAGCAACAACTGTATAAAAAAAAAAAATGAAGTGCAAAACTAATACATTTAAAAATAATGTGAATTTGGAGACACGACATGACAGTGTGTAATCTAACCACCTCTGTATGACGCATCTCGTATTACACTGGTTCTCATCAAACACTGATTACAAACTTTTGAACAGTTGCATACAGTGGCAAATTTGCGTATTACAGCCGTTTGCACAATAAGTATTCATTTACGTATCCAAACAATAAACAGTAAAACCCCGCTTATCGCAGGGGTTACGTTCCAAGAGCACCCGCATATAGTGACAAACCGTGTTGTTGTGATGTGGTATTTTTATAATTTTAATGTTAAATATGCCCCCAAATATGCTCCCAAAACACTTTTATTGCATTTTAAATGCTTTACGCTTAAAAAAAAAAAAGTAAAGTTAAACCCGTATCCGTACTGTACAGTTTACACTGAACTCCGGCAGTGCTAGAATGTAAATACCAATGTTACCCCTGTATAAACTTAAGAAGAACAGAACGAAAAACACGAGAAGCTCCAGGGGGGAAATTCTGGTCTGCAGCGTCACAGGGCAGCCAATGCGGAGAAAATAAATAACGTTCTCGGATTAGCTGCTTTCAAACCTCCTGCCTTTTTCAAAACACCATTTTGGGGGAGTGTGATAAACCTTTTAAAGTTTAAAGAGCCTCCATTTAATGTCAAGGATGCTTAGATTGTTAAAAACAATTTTACACTAGTGAAGGTTCTTTATTCTTCAAAAGTGCCGAGATTTCCAGCCGCCTGTACTGGACTGTAGCTCATTTGTTACAGGGCCACAGATATGAATATTAATATCGTTATGTACGTCTTATTCTTCCCATTATATATTATGGGATTTTGAGCCTATAAGCACATATCACGTATCTGTTTGGCCCTTGTGAGTGTGCACTTGTTGCTGTTGGCTGCAGAAAATGAAATATTGTATAAAAACATAGAAGTAGTTGCCTAAAAATCTTTGGTAGGTTTGTTCAAAGCAGCCACACGTTCAGTACAGAATCAACAGGGCAACTGCGTTTACTGCAAAAAAAAAATCAAAAAAAAAAAAAATCCCAGATTTAAGAAATGCCTCCTAAATGTGTCTTCGAAGTGTACAAACCAGTGGGTTTAGTGGCTCATGATGTTTAGTTGATGAGCCTTCATAGGTTGATCATGTTTGTGGTGCACCAAATGGTTCTATGGCATCACTCACACAAAGCCTGGGCATCGTTCTGAGGACGTCGCTCCCATAAAGCCTGGGTAGTTCTACCAAATCGTGTTTCAAATCTGCTGTTCTTTTCTCCTTAACCCAGCAAGCTGTTCCCATCAGAGTTCCTCTCGTCTTTATGTTCTTCGAGCGGTCCGCAGGGAGGACATGGAGGAGAAAAAAAAAACAAAGCATTCATCTTGACACCCTGTCAGAAAGAGGCGTGTTGGAGAGGAGGCTGCTGTCACGCATTTTGACACCTGTCCCAGAATGAGCAACCCCTAAATAACGCCAGAGCTGTTAAATCACTGGGCTGGTCATGACTGAAGTGCCATGGCAACCTGACAGCGCTGAGGTGCTGGACAAAAATCACCGATGAGTATGAGGGTGGACATAGAAGATCCGAGGCGATTTAAGTGACCCTCTGTTTGGTGGGGGTGTCGGATGTCAGATCTTTGTTGTTCTGAACGGACGTTAGCAGGACCGGACACTGTTGTGGTGACACTATATGGGTTGAATACGTGTCGCACAGCCTGTGATTTAGGCTGCTATTTTTCTGGAATCTAGTTTCTATTGTGGGGAGTTGATAAACTGTGTTAACACTTGTGGTGAAACTGTGGTGTGTTATTGCCACACAGATCTATACTTTCCATGTTCCATCTCATCATGGTCTGCTAATTCTGTTGATTGATGTTGACCAGAGCAGGATGATTTTATATATCTTGGATCCTCTCTGTGGTTCCTTCTCATACTCTGTGGGCAGATTTTGGTTTTATGTCCTGGTTCTTCTCAGTGGTTCCTCCTCATATTCTCTGGAGAGTTTTGCTTTTAAGTCTTGGTTTCTCTCACATGGTTATCCTTCATGCTCCTAGGGCAACACTGTGGATCGTTAGTTTTACTGCAGCTGATCATCTTGTACAGGAGAAATGGTGGTGCTATATGATATTACCACTTTTTAGATATGGCCAATGTCTTTGTTCGTCATCTTTGGGTTTCTCATTGAGTCCTGGTTCGTCTATGATTTTTCATCCTTATGAGTTGGTTCCTTTCAGTAGATCATCCTCATGCTCTCTGTGAGTTTGTCCCTCTGAATTGTGGTTCCTTTCAGTGGTTTCTCCCTCATGTTCCTAAGGAGTATTTCCTTCCTGTTGGGAGCTACACCCACATATCTGGGCTTGTTGCTTCGGAAAGGTTTTATACAAACTTAATTGGCTATAAAGGATGTCAATGCACAAATTGGGAAAACTATAGATCCACATGAAACCTCCTAGTTTTTGGCATGTTTTAGTTATTTGTATGATCAGTTTGTTGGAGCACTATAAAAAATGCAACCAACCCAGAACACGAAAACTGAGTGTATTTTTGTCCTTTGCCCAGTGTTAGCTTAAATGGTACAAACTGGAACACTTACTACTACTTTCTCGCGTTAGACCAAGTTGTTGTGTGCAGAGAGGAATCTCAGTGGCCACTTACTTGTGCTGTCAGATAAGAGTCAGGCCACATTCCTCGCTGGTGGCCAGAGGGATCAAACCCCAGGGCTGGGGGCGGGGGCCAGACGCAGCTGCCAGACGCATTGCTGACATCACGCTCGGATATTTTAAAAGGGGCTGAGAGTCAGGGGAGCCTCGCAGGGGAGACCACGCGAGGCTGTGCGCCGCACCAGACTGGCTAGAAGAACGTTCAGGAACCCGAAAAGTCTGTCTTAGATAGCGAGCCTGTTCTTTGACTGAGCTGAGCCCCGTCAGTTTGCTCTTTCGGGATATGACCCAGTAGATCCTGTTCGACTGGCAATGCTCCGGCATTGCCCCATCCCTCGCTTTTCGTCAGCCGGCCCCCAGAGAAAGATGCCCAAGGCCTCGGGCAAGGAGAAGGCGCCGCGGGCTCTGCCGGAGAGCCAGGCACTCAAGCTGGCTGACCCCAAAGAAGTGGCCAAAGAACCGCTGCCCCCGCAGAAAGTGCTGAGAATCTTCAGCATTAACATCATCGCACAGGGCCTGCCATTCTGTCGCAGACGGGTAAGCTGGGGTTCGGGAATTCTGAACGTGTTCGTCTCTAGGCGTCTTTAGCTTGGAACGCCGAGTGATTACTGATCAGCTGCGGGTAACCTGAAAACAGCTACGTGTTCTGAAATATTAACACCAGACAGTGGTCACTCTTGCTTCCTTCTCAATATTCTGAGCCGCCCTCTAAAGTTATATAGCTGGGCCTGATTTTCTTAAGACAAAACTCTGGACAGTATGATGTTTATCATGATAACTTGTGTCACTTTGTTACAGTATGCTTTTCTGTGCGTATAGTGATTATCGTCATAATGTGTTTAATTCCATAGAAAGGTTTTGGTTCGATTTTTTTGATGGCATTTTGAAAATGTGACTGATTATTAATTTAGCGCGACAAATATCACGCTACGTATTATGCTGTGAAGTATCATGGTATTATTTTTGTAATTTTTCGGAATCCTGAACAGGGCCTAATCCTGAACAGCGTCTGACTTGCTGCCAAACTTTTCAACTTCCATTCAAAAGCTTGGAAACGCTTATGTTATTTTATGTACACTCATAATGTACACTCAGATGTTATGAAGTAGACAAGTATTTTTCAATTCTATATTTTATTCAATTTTTCAAATGCTGTGGTGTCATTTGCAATCATTTTTGCAGATGGTTATCTACCTTGAAATTTGATCACATTTCAGATGAGGAGTTTTGAATTTCAAATACATTAGAACTTTGTTCCTGACGTGATACGGCTTACGTCGTTTTTTTAGTCAAGTCTTGAAGCTGCAGTGGCTCAACTTTTTTTTATTTAACATTTTCTTCATTTATCAGCCTCCAAATTGGCTTTATATTGTTAATATTGATCAAATGTTGTGTGCGTTTGCTGTGTGTATCCTGTTTGGTTTTGTTTATATTAGATACATTCAAATGAGATCGTTTTGCGTCCTGATCAGGAGTTATTAGAGAGAGTCATCTGAATAAACCAGGTCCGAATTTGATTTTCTTTTTTTGTCATTGTGGGTTTTAGAATGATGCTAATTCAACAGGATTAAAAATGCTACTTAATCTGTATTATTTATTTATTATAAATAATAAATAAAGCTAGTTCTTCTTACAGTTACTCTAGCGAATAGGACTGATGTGACCAAATTAGAACTGTGAAGTGTTTCATGTGGCCGAAAAATCTCCCATGTTGTGATTCATGCTTCTCCTTCGGTCTCTCTGTCCCCGTCACTCCCAAACGAACAATGCCAGCGATTGGTACGGCAGAGGCCGAGGCCTGAATATAGCTGCACTAGTCTCCTCCGTGTTATAAGCTGTCACCCTGCGCTGCATTGCTGTCATTTTAATGGGACTTGCAAAGTCCTCCAGAGATAGTTCGGCCATGTCAGACGTCAACATTCATGCTGAAGCCGTCTGCCCTAACGAGGGTTAGATGTGTGGGACAGATACACAGAGGGCGGTCGTCTCCAACAGTGTTACACTTCTCATGCTGGTTGGAGCTAATGCCGTACAGCGCGTTCTAGAAAGAACAAAAAAACAACACTGACTGGCCCACCTCCTCCTTCGGTGGCCTCTAAGACCCAAACCCGTGACCTTAAAAAGCCTGACTACCAGGCTGCTATCTTTAGGCCTCGGGGCGGAGTGAGGATGACACAAAATGGATCAATCTTTGAGGAAAAACTCTCTGTTCAGGTGTGTCCCGACTATCTCTGACCTCACTATTGATTCGATTTGCGATTGTTTACCCAAGTTTCCCAATCATTTTGTTTGATTATTGTGGCGTGGTGCAGAATTATTTAAAAAATATATATTGCCGGAGAAATTTACATGGTTGGAAAATGCAGATAATAAATATAATAATCAATTTTGTGTTTTGGCAACATTGCAAAATAAAAGTGTAAAAAATGGAGATGGTTGTGAGAACACTAGACAATTATTCATCTAATGTTTGTTTTAAGTAACTTGAAGGAGAGAAATTGTCTTCATTCTGGTAGTTTGCTTATATAAAGAGATACTTACGTGTCAAGAGCCTATTAGACAGTCTTTTAGACACTGAGCATTAAACAGCTCCATTTATCATTCTGGAGACTTGCTACTTTTCTTCATTTTTATTTACAGCTTCATAAGATACTGCAAATTATTAGGAAGATTTTATGCAACCAAGTTTCGCGACTGTTCTGTTTGATTATTTTGGGATGGTGTAAAATTATTTTTTAAACAAGTTTTTTTTAGAAATTTACATAGTAGCAAATTGCAGATAAAATCAGAAATCAATAATCACAGTTTTGGCCATACTGCTCAGGAAAAGTGTGAAAATAGGAGATGGTTGTAAGAATACCATAAGATTGTTTATCTTGTCTTATTTTGGTCTTTAATTAGAAACACTGTCATAGTTCTGGTAGTTTGCATGTTTGAAGTAATAATGTTCGCCTGTCAAGAGATTGAGACCCTTTCACAATATATAAGAGCAAGTGAAAGTCGAAAAATCTAATTCTTGGTGTATTCGCACAACAGTCTCATACAGAGGAAAAATTAAACATATTGAATTGAACAAGCTTCCTGTCATTTTTGCAACACGTACTTTATTGAATAAATCTGATCATTAATAATACTTAATTCTGACTTTCCGAAATGCAGACCATGCCCCGTCAGTGCGGTTTTATACCCATCGCCTTGTGTGCATTTTAGCCAAGCAGGTGCGTTTAGACCGGGCGTGGCCAAAAAGGGGTCAAAGTCGAGCGCGTGTTCCTGTAGGACTTGCTGCAATGTTACACCTCGACAACTGGCCCTGGGCTTACCATGCTGTTTGTGACCGGAACCTAAATTAAGCCGCTCAACTTAGTGGAAAAAGAAAGACGTTGGCTAGCGAGCGAAAGTGCGGGCCGGGTGAAGTGTCCAAAATCGTTTACCATTTTGAGAAAACGCCGCTTTCCTGCAGGGCGTATTCAACAACGAGCTTTATATAGGTCCCGCTGCACCACGTGGCGAGGCGGCGAGTCTGGTGCTTTGCTGGTATTATGCCGATGCTGAAATAGGGGGCAGCATCTCAAGTTATTGCCCTACATGGATCCGTCTAGATTCGTTCCTGTTTAAATGCGACATGCTTCGTGCTCCCAGCTAAACAAACTGTACACATATAACTGCTTTTTACGTCTTGTTGAGATGAGGTTCCGACTGGTTGCGATTTTGGAAAATATTTCTGATTTGGAGGTGTATGATACCAGGAGGGGGTCCATAGCCTAATAAGGGAGGCAGATTAAGGAGCAGGAAGTATGCAACAGGTGGGTTAGACAGAACAAAAGGTGTTGGAGAGCCTGGGGATGCAGTGATCCAGCTGATTTAAAAGTGTTTATCCCCTTTATATGGGTTCAGAGGCCAAAGTTGGGGAGAAAAGCACAACCTGCCTCCTGATCCACCAGAAGCCACTTGTAGACCACACTGTCTTTAAAACATATTAATCATTTTTGTTGGTATATGCAATAGGAAAACGTGGCTAAAGGGTAAGATACAATGTGGCTTAAAATCTTTTTTATTTAATGTTTCAATAATATTTCATTTCTGTAAATAAGTAAGGAAACAAACATGACAGCGTATTGTAGTGTGCAGTAATTGATCTCACTGTTTTAATTTGTTAGTGTTTATACTATTAGGCTTCTTTAGGCTTCTTTCATTTTGAAACGTTCATTCTGAATAATTACTTTTATTACATTTTTCTATTAGAAGGATTTTCAGAGTATTGATCAGTTCCATTCATCATTCGGGGCACTTGATATTTTGAAGGATTCTACTAATTATTAGTCTATTTTGTCATGTTGAAAACACTGATTCAAGGTTTCTTTTTGTGAGATCTCTGTAACTAGGGAGTCCAGATAAAGGCTGTTCAGACCAAGGCCAAACCCCACACACAATTGCAACACTGTGGTCCTGCTTCGTGCTTAGGTCAAATTTCCTTTGTTGCATTTTTCATTTTACTTTTCCTGTTTTTCTTTCATTCACGTTCCGTGTGGTGCGTATTTAATCCCGTTTCTTTTTGTCGGAATCTTCAGCAAGTATTTGAACCTTTATCCAAATTTTGTCAAGGTCTTTGATTAGACAGTATGACAATATATACCAAAAGACATGGATGTAAACCTTTCTTTTTATCATTGACAGCATAAAACCTTCCAAATCCCAGCTCCGGAGTGATGGGTACATGGACTGTCAGTCACCAGTGTGCTTGCATTCCTCTGGGAAGATGAACTTTTGAGGAGAAAAGATATTTTTGTTCTTTTGCCATTATGTTCAAAAACCAAGTTTCTTCTGTCCTCTGCTTTATCCTTGCCTTGTAAAATCAGGCCCAAGCTGCTTTGGGAGAGGCTCCAGTTGGAGTGAGATTGAGGAAATAATGAGCGCCATGCTGTTGTAGCAGCAGCCGCCCCCCTTCCGACTTTTCCACGGTGAAAGCCAGGCGTCCCCCTGGCTCACGCTGGAGGAGCAGCTGCCGAAGGGGGGGCTTCCTCTCAGACTGCCATGAAAGTGATGACTGACTTCAGAGGCAGCAGCTGGCTCCAGTGAATGGAATAGTTTGAATTTCTCTTGGTCTCCGTGGGCCAATGGAAGTGGGTTCCCCAGAGCTACTGCTCCGCAAGTTCATTCCACAGAATCCACCGAGCTTAAAGGAGGCTTCGTTTGTTGTTCAAACGGAGCCGTGGGTATGGAACTTCATAAGCAAGAGTCTTAAAGAGATTGAAATTTTCATTATTTCCTCACAGGACTCGCTTGCTTGCAAGTCAGGTACTTGCCCAGTAAGTAGATTTTTCAGTCCAAATTTAGGATGCCACTGGACGCCTCGCATCTTGCCTCCAGAGCCTCCTTCCGAAGCCTTGTTCTCAATGATCAATTGCTGGGACCTGGGTTAGGTTTCCAATTCGAACGTGCCCAGGAGTAATCCCTGCCCCTTTCCCATGAGTTTGCAAAGGTCCAGCTGTTGCTGAGAATGGTCATCAGGAATGGACAACAGGTTTGACAGCAGTGCTGTCGAGTGCATATTGGTTTCCTCTCCAGCCCTGCCTTGCCATGCCGTGCCATGCCATTTGGGTAAAGTGATCCGGCCCTGCCCATCTCAGCTATGTCGCATCCACAGTTACCCACCAAGGCAATTTCCAGCTCAAGCCCTTTCCCTGGTCTGAGTGTTTCATTGCTTTATATTCAGGGATTCCCTGAAGCAGGTGAACTCAAGTGAAAGTGCTTTCGTCTCATATGTCCTCTAAAGTCACAGGCGCTTGGATTTTTTGCAGTAGCCCACTAAGCAGGCATTCTCTTTCAATTACTCGACATTCATGTAATGTTCTCTGTTTCTCTTCAGTCTTTAGGCTGCTTGGACTTTTTTTCCAAGGTTGATGAGAATTAAGGTCCCCTGGAGCTTTTTAAGTTTATGAAGGCTGTTTAAGAGTCCTGACGGTCTACAGTAAACACTGGACTACAAATTGTTTGCACCAATTCTTTTTTTAGCCCATCTTGTTTATGTAAAATGCTGTTTGAGAGTGTGTGTACAAAGGTCGATATGCGGGGCTTTGGTTGGGTCAGGATGGCAGACTTGTGCTTGTGTGCGTCTGCCGAGAGCTACGTGACACTCCTTGAAACGCTGGCATTGAGTTTGAGCAAGAGATTGCTGGCGGTTTGCTGTTTCGGTCATGTGTCTGCTTCAGTTCAAAAAACAGCTCCTCACCTTACATCCCATGCACATTTCCAAGGGGTTTAGGTAAAGTCAGTCAGGTTGTCTTAAGGTTGTGCACATTACATGCTGAAGTTGTACTTAACACTTGAATAGCATAAAATTGTGTGAATTTTTTTGCACTTACCATCCGTTTGGTTTGTCTGTAAAATACTAATATTAAGTACATTTGGGTGGTTGGGTTATGTAATCTTACATGATACCATGATGCCTGCATGCCTGTTATGTCCATAAATGTTTTGTCAGGGGAAAGAAATATCAATATAAATCACTTGGGAGTGAATTGATGTCACACAAAAAGTTCCATTGGCAGTAGAGGTGGGAGAAAAGAAACTCAGTATCTGTTTATCAAAATAATTGCCTCATTCTTCTCTTCTAGCATTGGAAGAATTGGACTGGAGTTCTGTGTTATTTTCCTATTTCTTATGATGCATTATGAGAATAAATGGGCCACAGAGAACACACAGAAGTACTTCCTTAAGTGTTTCCATCCTGAAGAAAAAAAACATAACTCCTTTGCCATAACACATGACACAATATTTACAATTTTTTTTTCTAGAGTCTGTTTTGTCTAAATTATAGTGGATAAATGCCGTATCTCTGGGTTATTTGATTTATAGTGGATAGATAGATTTTATGTGTGGAATTATTTTTATTGTAATCTTATAGTCCATGTTTTTTTATCTTTGGAATCAGATCATTTAATTTGTCTCATTTTTCTTTCACTGGTGCTTTTGCCAGGTAAACACACCAAATGAAATTACTGATCCTCAAACGCTAACAGAGGATGCGAAACCACATGTTTCCAGAATAGTCCATGTCGTCGCTGCCACTGTACCTACCAGCTACTTGGTGGTGTCATTCCCCGTCATGAAGAGGAGGCAAAGTGGCAGTGGCAGTTGTGAAATGTTTGTGACTGTGAGAGTACAAGGCTGAAGTTCTGCGCACTGATGCAATCGACTGAAAGACAACAGAGGAAAGCCCGCTCTCAGTATCCGTGTTCAGCTATTTGCAAGGTTTTAACCCATTAAATGGTAATCAGACTGTGTTCAAACATTATGCTAATCGGCTGCCTCATCTCAGTAGGGCGACGGAGAATGTTTCTTGAGAAATGCAACCTTTTAGTGATTTTGCACCAGAATAAAGATGTAAACCCATCTCTGGAAGAGGGGGCCATGTTCTCATAATAAGGAACATGGCACATTGTCAGCGGGGTTCTGTTTGTAAAATATCCCTTGAGTGTGTAGAGTCAACTACCCAGCTGTCAAAAACTGTGTGCTTTCCTTCTGTTTGCCGACTCTAAAGCTTGAAAGAGAAAACAGCCTGGCTTGAATTGATTGCTATCGAAGTCTTCTGTCTCTATTCACTACCAGACATCAGGATGTTCCATCACTGACAGTGAGCAAGCCTTAGTTAACTCTTAGTTATGACTTTTAGGACCTGTCTCACGAAGCAGGATTTCTTGCCTCGCGAACTTGCCTTGTTCCTAACCTTGGATTTTCGGATCACTTTGATCAGGGTGGGTCACTTTGGGAGCTTAGGCTGCTGCAGGCCTAACCTGCTCTTTTTATTTGTATTACACCTTTCTGAAACCTTTACCTGTAGGCCACATGTGAAAAACAAGAAAACAGCATTGGTCCAACAGTTAACAGATACAGAACATAAAGCAGACGTAGGATTATTGGCAGGTCTTGGACCAATCACGGACAGTCCTATGATGAAAGTGCGTCTCCCCTTCTGGCGAGGGTGTTGCTCGTAATGGATATGAATGTTTTACTTTCTTCATATTTGTTGTATGACTGTTTTCCTTCCATAATTAAATAAGCTGCTTGATCCCTCCTCATGTCTCTTGGGATTTACCTAAGTGTTAAATCTTGGTTTATAGAGGAAGTAACTGCTGCCATTAAACTGTTTACCCTGTCTTCACCTCTTAGGTTTTGTGAACGTGGTCAAGAACCCTGACATGCTTTGAGAGGCAGGGCTCTGTTTGGAGGTCTGTTTTGCTCAAGGAAATTTTCACAGCGTTCACTGTGAAGCATGTTGTTAACTTGGTCACTGTACCCTCCATCTTAAAATAATCATGCTACAATGAAATGGAGCTCCGCTCTCTGCAGGGCTGCTGTAAAACACAAATGACCTGTGTTATGGCCCCTTGTTTTCCTGCAGTAGAGGTGAATGCTGTCAGTGACTGAAGAAAGAGGCTAATGCCGTGAGGGTATTTAGCTTGGGCGGGATCGTTTTGCAGCGGACTTGTGTGGTATAATACCAGATGAATACGGTAGCTGTTATTATCTTCTGCTAATTCAAATTCCCCTGGCTGTCTTATCGGAGGCAGCCTTGAAGTAGACCTCATAGCAGCTGTGAAAAATCCACTCGAGCACAACCCTAATCCTGTCGATTACCACAGAATACACAGACTCCAGCGCAAGCTTGCTGTTGCTGTCGCAATTAGGCCTAGTCTCACTTGACTGATGGTGCCCTTCGCTCACCTTGTTGTCTACAACTCTGGGAGTTTGGACACTTTCTGAACGACCAGACAGCTGATGCGTTCTTCCAATGGAGAGAACCTCCCCGCTCCTGGGAGCGAGGTGATGGGATTCCATTGCCCTTGGGCTCCAAATAACGCAAGCCTAAGGCATCTGTCCGAAGCTATTCTGAGCAGACCCATTCCAGGGCAAGAGAGAGAGAGACAGACAGACAGACAGTGCATTGAGGCCCATGGCTCTGTAGGTGAAACCTTATCAACAGTGAGCTGCTATGATGAGGCTAATTTGTGATGTGCTGTCTAATTTCGGAGAAGACCTAGCAATCCACCGATGCCACAGCCTAGCTTATTTGTTAAACACAAATGCTTGAAATAAGATGCATGGGATTTGAAACCTTCACCTCATGTAACACGGTAAGTAATCAAGTGCAATTGATGACTGAGCAGCCTGTTCCACGTGCTTCCTTTACTGAGCTGTGCAGCATAGCTGACCTTAAAGGCCGGTGCAGACTCTCATCCAAATGCTAGTCGAGCTCCGTGCGAGTGTGACGTAGATACACAGCGATCCGTTCAAGCCCTGCGGGGTAGTGGTCATAGCCCTCCCTCGTGCCCACTGGTCTGCCTGGAGGTGCTGACATTTTCTGCAGAGCTCTGGCCTGTAGCTGCCCTTTTGCTCTCATCGTGGTCCAGCATCCCCACCAAACCTTACTCTAAGTCATTTAAAGGCGACGCAGCAAAGTGGTCTCCGCGTGTGCAAATGAGACCATTGGTATCGCTAAGACCACCTGCTGTGAGCTTGCCAGGAGGTGCTGACATTTCTTGCCAGCCTGCCAGTGAGAGTGAGAGTCTTTCTCCTCTCTCAGGAATGTGTCACGAATCCTCCGCATCACCTCGTAGCCAGCATGAGTAACTGAAGATGATCTCGTCAAGCTCAAAATACCCCTACATTTTAATCTACAAGGAGCATGGCATTAAAGAATGAGTAAGCGAGTGGGCTAAGTATCTTGTTAAGACATTGGTTTAGTTGCAAGACCGTAAAACCAGAAAATGCTTTTGTTCATGCTTTAGACCTGGGAATCTCTCATAGTAACACTCAAGCGGCTTCCTTTAGCAGTGACGCTTCAGATGTGACGTCAAATGCTCTTAAGGATGAAAAAGGTTTTATGGCTGGCTGGGTCGCAGCGATTGGTTCAGACAGAAGAAATATTGTAGCTGCTTACAAAGTGGCCAAATCTTTGCCAGCAGTCTGTGTCCCGCCTGCCTCAGGCCTAGCCTCCAGGCTAGCACATCCGTGCAGAAATCCACATCCCTGTGGTCCCTGTCGTTCTCCTTCGCCTCGCCGCTTTCGGGTGCCTAATTGGGCTAAACGAGATCCCGTTGTTTCTCGAGCTGCTTCGGCTGTGAAGTAAATGTCTGCAATGCAATGGGATTTATTCGTGGTGTTAACTCCAAATAGAGCTTTCAGGATTGGTAAGGCGGCCTCCTGTCCTGAGCTCAGTGTCTGGATGCTATATCCATCAGTGCATGCTGTGTCTGCAGCTGTGTGAGGCCTGAACCACTGGGACAACTTTTGGATGTGTTGTGAGGGTCTCCAGGCTGCCAGCCTATTAAACAACTGAGCTCCCTCAATGCTCTGTTAACGATGAATAGCTCTGTTTATTTATCAAAGGCTCGTTACCAAGGAATCAGCCCTGGCGTGAGGCCTCATGTGGAATACCTCACTGTTTTAGCCTGTTAAAACAAGGCTCTGCACAGCACGATCAATCTCACCCATTGATCAA
This sequence comes from Alestes dentex, assembly GCA_037576975.1. NCBI lineage: Eukaryota > Metazoa > Chordata > Actinopteri > Characiformes > Alestidae > Alestes > Alestes dentex. Next base: position 21,701 of record JBBIGA010051218.1, read on the forward strand.
GGCTGTCTGCAGTTGTCTTAAGCTGCTCCACCGGTTGCCACTCGATTTTCTTATCCGATTGATTGATTTTTTTTTTTCTTGTGTGAACTCATCCGTTCACATAAAGTGGTGGTCCTACTCCAACCCCTAACCTCTTTCTACCTTAGCGTCACTGAAATGTCTCTGGACTTGGCTTGAAAATGCTAGCTGCTAAACACAGAGTCACGTCTTTATTCTCAAATGTAGCAGTTCTCTTGTCCATCTGGATGAATGCTCCCATTTCAGCTCCCACTGTTAGCCTTGTTCATAATGAGGTCATCAGAGTGTTGCTGTAACGAGCTAACTGGGGTGCAGTGTGACCTGGGGTGGTGGGGTGATTATGGTTAGGGCTAGATTTGGTTAAAGAAAAGTAAGCCTAGACTTTCTTAGTGCTGAAAACACAACCAAGGCATGTTTGTTTTGTTGTTTGCAGCCTTGGGCCACGTTGACAGATTGACCAGATTTGACTCATGCAAGTTTGTGGTCCTGGATATCACTGCAGCTGGTTCTTATCTTCCTGCGCCTCCACTGGCTTGGCAGATTGTCTTGATATCTTCCGTTCTTGCCAAGCTGTGCTAACCGCTTGTAACAAATGGCCATGCCTTTGCTGCACTTGCTAGACCCTTGCTTAATGTGAGACCTTCTTTGGATGGTTTCCAGTTGCATCTCTTCACACACGTGATATGGGTAAGGCTGGGGTGATGCATATGGGCTCACTGAATGTGCCTTCGGTCTTGACTGATGGGGTATTTCTTCGGCTGCCGGTCATTCCGGGATGCTCTGAGAGTGTTCGAAAAAAGTTGTATCATTTTGACCATAAATTGCTGCTGCTATTTTATCTCCGGCCATCTGTGGACAAGTGCATTGCTTGGAAGGATTCCACGACTGCAGCGCCTGGGGTTCCCTTTTTAATGCAGACTTGTGCCAACATAGTGGTCTCTTGTACCTGGAGTTCTTGCCATCTGCTGTGTGTGTGCGTGTGTATTAGTGAGTCATCATGCTGTGAAAAATCTACATTATGCACACTGTTGCTGGATTTGGGCAATCCTCTGTGCTTCTCCTTTTTGAAATAGGTGTTACCTTGAAGCAAAGAGGCCAGATTGCAGTCTGAATTGATGAAGTGTTCCAACAGTGAGCCCTGTTTAACACTTTGCAACACTCAGGCACTAGAGGAAACAAAAGGTACTCCAACCTGTCCTGTTCTTCTGAGTAGTCATTTGCATACGAGGCCTCTCTGCACTTAGAGTAGCTCTTCACTGGCCTTGCAGCTGGGGCAGGGAGGATGGATACACTAAGCTGTTTCATTTCTCAAGGGGTTCGCTGTGCGTGTGGATGCACGGACCATGAGGAAAAGGGTATCTATGTGGATACATAGCATAAAAATTGGATTTAGACATAATAATTGGATATATGTGGCGAATCGTCACGCTACCACTTAAAGGGAATCACTTTTCACATGGATTATTATTTGAAAGTCACTTAACAGTTTGGGCTGATAAAACCGATCTTAAAACGATTATTCATTCATGATTTAAAGTTTTTTTTGGAAACAGAAAATATTTATGAAATGGTAAAGTCGCAAATGTTACTAAATAAATTGTATTTACAGTCATTTTTGTGACATTTTTACTGAATCGCTGATTTGCTGACTGCTTCTCCAATATGAGGTAGTCTGAACATTTAATTTTATTTAAAGTTTACTCTCAGTAAGCTTTTCCTTTTGGTGCATCTACAGCTCTGTTCATCCAAATATTTTTTAGTTTACGTCTTCCCACAAACTGAATCACATGGAATGACGGGACTAGAATTTTATCATATCAGCATCAGTTAACGCATGAATCTGCAACAGTGATTTCACAGTGACTTTTGAAAGCTACTCTAGGATCTGCAAAGTGTGTGTATGCTTTTTAAATGCAGTCTGCAAGATGTTAAGTTGGTCTTAGACCAAAAGCTCAGAATGTAATAGTGCAAGGAAAGGCCTCAGCTGCTACCACAGACAAGTGCATCTGACCCAGCCTGCCAGATTGATCAGGAGCACAGATCATGTGGGCTTTACCTATTTATAAAACCTTGGGAGTAGCAGCAGCCACACGGCAGCCTGCTTTGCTTTACCCTGACTGTAGGGGGAGCTACCAGGCCAAGGTTATTCTGACTGAGGAGGTGCTGCGGACTCTAAAGGGCCCACTAACACACAAAAAGACTTTGCTTTTTTCTGTCAGTAGGACAGTAAGAGCCATGTAATATGGATTATTTTATAAATGTAAAAAAGACATTAGGAATGACTACATGTAGGTAAAAGTATACGAGGAGTGAAAGACTAGCTGAAAAAAAGATTACGCTTAAGAGCGCAAGAATTGTACTGAATCCAGATTCCACCATGAATCTCTCTCCCAGCACTGTTTTCATCTTAGGTATTCAGGGCCTCTATATTAAGATGCTGAGTAGACACACTGCCGTTTTGTGTGTAGACTCACTCGTGCTGATATACGCCGGTGACTCAGCAAGATATTAATAGGCATCTGAAGTTCCTCCACTTAAAGTAAAAGTCTTTCTCCCGTTCTGTCGCTGGATCTGAACGTCGTCCTTTGTACACTAAATACATTCACGCACTGATACCATAACTATATGATTGTTATACACAAATCTGTGAAAATTGTTTTGATTAACTTTGTACTGAATTTCTCTTTCTTCTTTAACCTCATGTATATTACATTGTGTTGACATCTACTAAAATTTCAATTAACAGGTACTTATCCCCACCACTGATTATTATTCAGATTAGACTTTGTAAAGACATGTTTACTGTCCAGATTACAACTATGTAAACATGTGTTTACTGTCCAGATTATAACTATGTTAACATGTGTTTACTGTCTAGATTATAACTATGTAAAATTGTGTTTACGGTCCAGATTATAACAATGTAAACGCATGTTTACGGTCCAGATTATAACTGTATAAATGCATGTTTACTGTTAAGATTATAACTGTGAATGTTTGTTTTACTCTCCACATGATAACGGTTTACACATGTTTACTGTTGACGTTGTAGAGCACCAGATTTTCAAAAGGTCTCTAATCTAATACACTTAACAAATATATTGCTTGAAGTGGTTTGATTTTTAATGAGTATTTTTACTATTAAAATTAGAAACTGTCAGGCCCCAAGGAAATTTGGGTTGTAAAAATACACTCACGATTTTGTTTGATTCCAACTTCACAAATATTGGCTGTGATCACCTGTTTTATAAGATACTGGTGTGTGTGTTTGTGTGTGTGTGTGTGTAATCAGACCGGAATGGGTTGTTGATTCTGGTTGTTTACAAATTTTGCTGTTTGAACAATTAGGCTGCATCAGATTATAATGATCTAATTAATAGAATGTTAATGTATCAGTGCCTTATTACACCCCTGACTGCACCTGTTTTTTCCAGCCCTGCTCCAGAAGGAAACCACATTTCAATGCTTTTCCTGCCCATTGCAGCTCAGTTAGGGGTTGTTACTGATGAGCTGGATCTGATGTACTTGGACCGTTGGAAATAAAAAGACACTTTTTGTTTTAGTGACTGAATTTCAAAAGTCTCTCCCGTTCTATAGACTATTTGAGGACAAAACGCTGCACCCCACCAGGCCTTGCTTCATTCAGGTGAAGCCCCTAACTGCACAGAATGGGACGGGCAGAATGTTTGTTTGTCTTGGTTGCAGCTTCTGGAAAAGTTTAGCAGCACTTTTAACGCCAGTGTTTAGATCTCGTCTCCCCTGCTTCACACTGATGAGAGGAGAAATCAAACAGTTCGTTAAGACCGAAACTGTTCTCACATGTAGAAACGAAGGATGCCGTCTCCGACCACCCAGTCCAGGCCTGCAGGAGAGGAAGCACACTGATGTAATGGAGTTCAGCTGTGTTTCCATGCTCACTCAGGCTGGAGCTTGTGCGTCTTGATCCCACCCCTGGATCCTCCACTGCCCTTCAAGAGGGATGTGGGTGGTTTGTGGACATTAAATGTAGTCAGTACAAGTTTTTACATATGACTCATGCACTGAAAGCCATTTTTTTCTGTGCTTGTCCTTTCTTTTTTAGTTTGTCACCTCTCTCTCTACCACCACCTCCGTCTGTTCTGCCCACTCTCTTCATTATCTCCTCTGCAAAGGCCTTGTTTACACGTTCAGTTGAAATGTGTCCCGTATCGGGACGCTGCCCACATGCAAGTTTTTAAAAAGTAAGTTAGCGTAACTCTGTATAAATGCCCTTTGTTTTTGGGATGCCCAGCAAGCTAAAAAAAAAAAAACATGTCCACATACTTTTGGCCACACAGTGCATGTTTAGACATTAGGGAAACTTTATTTCGGCATTTTGTCTGTGCATTTTGTCGATCCCCAGTGGAACATTTTTAATTAGGAAAGTGAACACCAGAGCAGGAATAATTTGGCATATTTTGTTTTTGGGCAGTTTTTAAGGCCAAGGGATGCTCTGAAATATGCATGTGCTGTCATGCTGCATAACTCATTTATATTGAATGAATAATCATCAGGCATGTGATTGTTGAGCTTTTTAAAGCTGACTCGATTCTGAAGAGCAGGCCTTTGACACAGTGGTAACATATTTACATATTCATGAAGTAACATGCGGTCAGTTCAGGTTTTGATGACCATAACCTTGAATAACCCCTTTCATAATTCGTAAACACATGGCTTACAATTCAAATAATATGTCCGACTTGGGAATCTCACTGAAATCTCAAATCTTTTTCAGATGATGCCTTCATTTGAAAAGCAAATGTGCCTGAAAAACTCCGTCTCCGTAGTTTGAGTGTGTACAGAGTGTGCTTTGAAGGGCCTGGTGTCTAAATCGGTGTGGACATAAAAAGCCTGTTCCTGGAGCAGCACTTCTGTTGTGTTTCACGTTGTATAACACCATAATGAGAAGTGAGCTTGCCTCAAGGTCAGCTTCACTGTCCTGAATTCTTTATGAAGAGAGCACCGCTGCTTATCCAAGCACGTAATCACTGCAGTCTGCACTGCCCTGTCTAATAGGACCGCCTCAGTGTGCGGGGGGCTGTACGTCACTGCAAAGCCCAGAGCACACCAACCTAATGAACACTAACGTTGGTTTGGGCTGTTCTTTGAAGTTTTTTTTGTTTTCTCAAATGTCTGGTTCAGTGGGGTTGCCCTTTGTTTTTGTCATGCCATTCGCACTTAATAAAGTCTCCTGACTCTAGAGTATGTGTTTTGATAGTGTGGTGGTGTTTGGGTGGAGAGTGGTGGTGTTTGGGCGGAGAGTGGTGGTGTTTGGGTGGAGAGTGGTGGTGTTTGGGCGGAGAGTGGTGGTGTTTGGGCGGAGAGTGGTGGTGTTTGAGTGGAGAGTGGTGGTGTTTGAGTGGAGAGTGGTGGTGTTTGGGTGGAGAGTGGTGGTGTTTGGGTGGAGAGTTTTGGTGTTTGGGCGGAGAGTGGTGGTGTTTGGGCGGAGAGTTTTGGTGTTTGGGCGGAGAGTGGTGGTGTTTGGGCGGAGAGTGGTGGCGTTGGCGGTTAGAGTGATGGCGTTTGGGCGGAGAGTGGTGGCGTTTGGGCGGGGAGTGATGGTGTTTGGGCGGGGAGTGATGGTGTTTGGGCGGGGAGTGATGGTGTTTGGGCGGGGAGTGGTGGTGTTTGGGTGGAAGTGGTGGTGTTTGGGCGGAGAGTGGTGGTGTTTGGGCTGAAAATGATGGCGTTGGCGGTTAGAGTGATGGCATTTGGGCGGAGAGTGGTGGCATATGATGGTTCTTGGGTGTAGAGTGTCTGTTTAGTGGAGAAAGTGTGATGTTAGGAGAAAGGTTTTGAGATGGTGTTAGGTGGTGAATATATTTTTGTTTTAGGAGGACATTGCTGGAGAGCGTTGTTAGATGACGTTGCTGTTCTTTGTAGAACAGTATTTGTTGAAGGACGTTGAGTCGGTGTGTTCGTGGTGTGTGTGTGTGTGTTTGTGATTTACAGTGAGTACAGTACTGACTGCCCTTTTCTCTCGATCGATGTGGTTTATTCGTGGCCACTGTGGGTCAGTAATCACCACCAGGCCACTGGAACTGTAAATCTAGGTGGTCTAGATGAGCTAGATGGTGCTAAATCTTTTCATCTGTTTGCACTGAAGCTATGGTTCAACGCTTTGGGCTCAAAATATTTTTACATGTCTTTTCACAATAAAAGTACATAACATAATCTAAATTTGTCTTTTCCAAGGCCTGTTTCTAACAACACAGAAGGTGTTTTTCACCCAGCAAGTGATGACCCACACAAAATAGTCTCTGAAAGAAAACCATATTAATTACAATGTCAAAATACTGAATAATGACAAAGCAAGTGACATAAAAAAGGTTCCTTTAGGCTTAATCATGTTATATTTACTGTTCCTGTCTGTTAATGATTAATTTACTGATTAAGTAGCGATGCATTATATTATTTGTATTACTGCTGTTAGAAAGAAAGGCTACTTTCGTTGGAGAATCACTTGTAACGTTACGTAATCTGACCAGCCTGGACCTCGGTGTGTGATGCAGTACTGTACAGTACTGTTTGTTTTTTTTTTACTCCTGGGACCTCGCCGTACACTGACTTACAGAGGGATGCGTCTCGAGGACCTTTGTCCTACAGTCCCAGCACTAATTAAATGGTGTGAATTTCGATCTCCAGGGACCAGGGCTTTACAGTCAGTTTTGTTGTGGCACTTCAAGGTTTCCTTAGAGTTTTGGTCCTTCTCAGGTTCATTTACATCAAAATTGGAATTGGCTGAAGTGGAGAATGCAAACACTGGGCTTTAGAGACTCAGAAAGTTGCTTATCCTCCGTATGTTTATGCATTAGGTTGCTTAAGGTTCCCTCGGGTCACTCCGGAGTTGGAGAACTGTCGCGCTGTGTGTGTATGTGTGTGTTGACTCGCAGTTTAAAGCCTGTGATTTCGTTTTCTGTTGCCTAAATTTCTCTTATTTCTCTTTTACGCCGTTATCCTCTCTCTTCATCCTCAGCAGAGCCCTCATGTTGACATGAATAAACTAATCAATCGAAAAATTGAAATGTACTTTCTTGAGGAAATGTTACTGCGAATGTCAAGCCAAATTCAAAAAGTCAAAATGTGAAGAAGCTAAGGACCCGGTCTAATAGCTGCAGACTTGCGCTACAAGCTGGCTCCTCCGTCAGATGATTAGTATATGTTTTATATCTGTGCGACACAATGCGGTGGCAGTAGTTAATAGCAGGTAACAACATAAAACCCCAGGTGTTACTACCTGAAACCTCCAGCACTCCAGCAGTTCAGTTAATATAACAGCTTTTTTCTCTCCTCCTGGATCAGTTCCCGTCTTCCTTTTTTGGCTCAGTTTAACCATAAACAACAGTTCTGATGGAACGAGAGCATCTGGCTTCACTACAGTAGCCCATTTGTGTTGAGGTGAAGCATTAGTGTGATGTAGGCACCGTCAAAAACGCCCCAACAGGTTTGAAAACGTCTTCATTTATCACAGTAGTCGCATTTTGGTTGCTAGTAGGACGAGGTATAAGAGATACGGCCTAATGGACAGAAATATTTATGTAATTTTTTTTTTTGTTTTTTGCCACACTGAGTGCGTTGTCATGCTCACAATAATCCATTAACTGCAGAAAATCAGATTTTGCCAGTAATCCGTTCAGCACATTGACTAGCATTTCAGTAATTTGACCATGAGAAAACTCATGAGTCACTCAGTGATCACCTTTCTTTAGAAATACACCATGTTCACTATGTCTTGGAACACACCGTTAAATTAACTGAATCTCAACATGTGACCAAAAAATAATATTTTTATTAATGCAGAGTCCCTGATTTTATTTACTGTTGTTTATTTGAAGATGTATATGACATCAAATGGCACACAATACCACCATCTCTTCATTTAATTTAATTTATTAACTCTTAGTCACACGTCACCACACCACACCACACAGTGTGAACAATGTGAAATTCTTTCTCTCCCCGGGGCGCCCGGGGAGCCGTGTGTGGGGACGGTTCCTTGCTCAAGGGTACCTCAGTGCTGACACCAGCAGTTGGGATTCGAACCCACAGCCTTCTGATTGGGCGAACGTGATTGCAGGCCTCTTACTATGAGTGCATAATTATTCACGAAGGCCTTCAGTGTTTACTGTTTCCCTGGAGGCCCATCTTTATCTGGTCATGTTTTTTAATTAACTTAGTAATCGATAGTGACAGCCCTAGTTCACAAAATCAGGTCCCAGTGCTTTAAGGGGCTTATAAAGTGCATAAAATAAAATTTGTGAACAAATGGTGACCACCCATGAGTAAACTGGCCCTTATTAAGCTAGAACCTCATAGCAAACCTTCTTTCCCCAGGCTGATTCAGTTTAATCAAATTAAAACAAAGTGCACTATTATATTAGCACTGAACATTGATTTCTCGAAATTTGATAAATTCCTACATAATTAAACAGTCAAGACTTAAAGTTGTTCAGAATGGGCTTGGTATGAAACACTTCATGCTTCAGATACTTGTCCACGGTGGCGGTGAACGGAACCAGGCGTCTGGCTCTAAAATCTCCCTCACAAAGTGTGATTACATGTTTAAGAAGACACTGCCTGATGTCTGAGAAACTAAATCCATTAGTAGTGGAGGGATTCATGCGGGGCATGTGAGGTCAAATGGTCCCCAAAGACAACTGATTTAGTTCAGATTTGTCACCATTCTACTAGTATGAACATTATATAAACAGTCAGAAGACGTGTAAGGGTTTGGATAGTAAATAAGTGGCTGTGTTCGTGCCGCAGACTTAACGTCTGCTTCCATTCACCACCGCTGTAAGTTTTTCTGCAGACAGCCATTGCACACCAAACACACTCTGAATTATTTAAACATGTAAATATGGGGGGAAAAGATTTGAAAAATCATTGGATTCATTTTTAAGACTTTTTAGTGCACTTCTTCCAAACGACTTCTACTTTTTACATTTACATCTACGGCATTTGGCAGACGCCCTTATCGACTCGCAATCATTAGTTACAGGGACAGTCCCCCTGGGGCAGCTGGGGGTTAAGTGTCTTGCTCAAGGACACAATGGTAGAAAGTGTGTGTGTGTGTGTGGGGGGGGGGGGCGTACGTGAGAAACTGGTTTACGTGCACTGGTCCATCCTAACTGGCTCCTGGCCTGTCTGGTTCCTGCCCCGTTAGTGACAGATTAGCATCATTCCCGAAGCTCTCTGTTTATACCCGATGCCATGGTATTGATCCTGGCACAGTTAGCTATTGATCAGACCTGCCGGCTTTTTGGCATGAAGTTTAGTTTCTCTGGATTGTTCTTCCGTTCTTTGAACCTGTTGAGAGATTAAATAAGACCACCCTGTCCCCTTAAGTCTTTGGAAAAAAAAATCGAAATCAAACTGTTGCTTCTCTACGCCAACTGTTTCCCACCACTTAGTCCTCCTGCAGGACAAAAAAAAAACAAAAAACTGGGTGATGTGTGGTTGGGGGAAAAAAAATAATGCAATAAATAATTGAACAAAATATAACAATAACTCAGTGGGTAAAGATGAAAAGAAGCTCCGCTAAGTGCTGCTGTTGCAACAACAGCACAGTTAACAAACAATAAAGAAGTGCTGATGAAGTAAATGCCTCATGTTTCTTCACATTTATGAGAGGAAAAGTGAAAACAAATGGTCATAATACAGTAAATACAGACACATGCGAATGTTATTGCTTCTCTGGTTGACGCACATGTTCCAAGTGTAAAAGTGCTCGCAAGTTAACATTGGAATCAAAATAAAATATGTAATGTGTCCTGTGTATATAAAAATTTGTATATTTTATGTTCATGTTCAGCAACATGTGCGTCACGACTGGCTGAAAATTGTCAGTGTGTTCCCTGTGTACTGTGTCATTTGACCAGGGTCTCTCTGTTTCTCTCTCTCTTTTGCCTTTCTGTCTGTTCTCCCTCCTTCTCTCTATCTCTCTCTCTGTTCTCTCTCTCTCTCTCTCTCTCTCGCTCTCTCTCTCTCTCAATGGATTCTCTCTCGGGGCAGTTTTCTCTCTCTCTGGGTCTTTCTTTCTCTCCCTCTCTCTCACTTAGTCTCTCTGTCTCTCTCTTTCTGGGTCTCTTTGTCTCTCTCTGGGTCACCTGTTCTCTCTCTCTCTCTCTCTCTCTCTCTCTTTCTTTCTCTCTCTCTCTCTCTCTCTCTCTCTCTCTGACTTTGGGTCTCTATCTCTCTGGGTCTGTCTTCCACTCTTTGAGTCTCTCTCTCTCTCTCTCTCTCTCT
>JBBIGA010051249.1:0-12868 GCA_037576975.1 Alestes dentex
CCCCCATGCACAACAGTATGTAATATTAATAACACTGTAAATAATAAATGTGGCAAAACAAAACAACAACACTCCACTGAGCTAGTCGAGCCAATTAACACGCAGTTACTGCAGAGAACACAAGATTCGGAGTTAAAGGGTCCCTACCCCACATTTTCCTCTTTTATTTTTAGCATTTGAGAGGTCCACTTACAAAATGTGGTTTTAATGAACCAAAAAAACAGACCTAATTTATCTCCACGTGTCCATTTTCCAACCTCTCTTTATCCATTACAATTCTGTTACTGTGTTCAGGCTGAAACACTTGTTAAGGATAAATCAGAATATTTAAATGGTCAAGATGGTAAAAATCGAATAGTTATCTCTTTAATGTTCTTTGTATTCTCATTGAAGAATGATATCTTATGAGTACTGGTAAATGTATTTGCATCGCTGATACACTATATGGACAAAAGAAGTGGGACGCCTGACCATTACACCAACAGGGACTTTAATGACATTGTATTCAAATACACAGACTTTAATAAGGAGTTGGTCCCCCTCTGTAGCTATAACAGCTTCCACTCTTCTTGGAAGACTTTCCACAAGATTTTGGAATTTCTGTGGAAAATTGAGACCATTCATTCTTTGGAGCATTTATAAGTTCTTCCACACTTAACTCATCCAACAACGTTTTTTATGGGCTTGCTTTGTGCACTGGGGCACAGTCATGCTGGAATAAAAAAGGTTCTTCCTCAAACTGTGTCCACAAAGCTGCAAGCATGGCGTTGTCCAAAATGTCTTGGTATGCTGAAGTATTTAGATTGTCCTTCACTAGAAGTAAGGGGCCTAGACCAAACCCTGAAAAAACAGGTGTGTCCCAATACTTTTGTCAGTATAGTGTATGTTTAGTGTATCAAGCGATAATTGATTCTGCAGTTTTTTGCCCCTGCTCTCAGAAGGTTTTGGTTTTGAATCCCAGGACTGCTAGTGGCACCACTGAGGTACCCTTGAGCAAGGTACCGTCCCCACACACTGCTCCCCAGGCTTTGTGTTCCTGGCTGCCCACTGCTTCACTTGGTGAATAGGTTAAATACAGAGAAAGAATTTCACACTGTGTGGTGTGTTCATACGTGACTATAAGGGGCCACTTTTCAGTATGTTTTTCTGACTCAGAGCCTTGGATGAGTTTACAGTCCTGACGTAGGTGTTCCAGAGCTTCGAACGAGGAGGTAACAGAGCTCGGGCTGCCTAATGCAGCGTTAATGTGTTTTTATCCTTCTAGTCTTATTACCTGCCTACGCAGGGCCGGACGCTGACTAATTGCATGCTAAGAAGAGCAAGGCAAAGTAAAAAGCCCCTTATTCAATTTACATCTGATTACATTAAGGTCATCCAGGCTGGTTAGGAGGACGGAGTTCTAACTTCTCTAATGCTAATTTGCACACAGTACAGTCCCATGCCTCTCCACTTCAGGAGCATGTCTATCTACAATACGTAATTAGAATGAACATGTCACTCAAAAATCATGAATTTCGAATAAATTCTCTTTGTATTCAAGTATGCAACTCTCTGAAATATGGTCCTGAAACATACCTTTGGATCTATCTATCTATCTATCTATCTATCCATCTATCTATCTATCTATCTATCTGTCTATCTGTCTGTCTGTCTGTCTGTCTGTCTGTCTATCTATCTATCCATCTATCTATCAATCTATCAATCTGTCTGTCTATCCATCCATCCATCCATTTATCCATCTATCAATCAATCTTAATGCTTCAGCAGACCAAGACTTCAGCAGACAACGTCATGCTTCCAACTTTGTGGGCACAATTTGGGGAAGAACCTTTTCATCCAACACCTTTGGGATGAACTGGAATGGAGACTGTGAGCCAGACCTTCTCGTCCAACATCAGTGCCTACCCTCATAAATGCTCTACAGGATGAACGGGCACAAATTCTCACAGAAACTCCAACTTCTTGTGGAAGCTGTTATAGCAGCAAAGGGGGACCAACTCCACATTAAAGTCTATGTATCTGAATGCAATGTCATCAAAGTCTCTATTGGCATCCCAATACTTTTGTCCATATAGTGTATGTATTGTATGCAAAATGATCGGTAAGTGGCCATTGGTTCTGTGTGATCTTAATCTATACCTGAATGTTTCATGCAAATATTGTTTGTCAATTATTGGATAATGTACTGATAGTTTCACCCTCATTAACAAGAATTTTTCAACCACACCTGGTCCTGCCATTTCTTTGGGGAGGAAGACACATCAGAAAAGACCATTTTACCTTATTAGTTTGTGTTAAACACAACTCAACCTATCGTTTAGAAGAACACATAATCTTCCATCAAAATGTAAACATCTTTAGCCCCACTCCATGCATCACTGAGAGAAACCTGTCCATGTAAAGGGTCTGAGTGAAGAAAACATGTTCGCCGTCTCTGACTGATAAGTGAGGCCTGGTGATTATTCTCGCCTGCCCTGAAATTTCAAACGCCACTTTAGTGTCTTCTCTGCTTTGATCAGTTCTGTGCGCAGAGCGTCTTATCATGCAAAGCATTTTCCATGACCAGAGGCGATCACGTTATCTCTCATCATCTAATGTCTCATTTTTCTTTGGGGATTAATGAAATGTAATCTTATCTTATCTCATCGTCCGCTTTAACGTGACCGGCGAGTTCTTCGCTGAGAGAGGACGACTTCAAAGTGCCGCTACTGGTTTCACGACTGCTGTGCAAAATTTGACTGATTTGACAAAGGCTTTAGATCCACAAGATAGAGATGATGAAAGAGGGTGAAGAACTCTTGTTGTGCTCAATCAATAAACATTACAACAAATTACAACAACCCGGTTCAGTTTGGCACAGACACTGGTGTGTCAGCATCATTTCTTTATGTGCACTTCGTATAGTGTCTGTCAACCATCAATATTCCCTTTCAGCATCAAGCAGGTATGTGACGATACATACATACATGTAAAAGTTTAATATCACTTTTGACTCTAAGGTCAAGATTAGATTTGATATTTTTCGTGTTTTTCTACACAGATTGGTTCAGCTATCGGTCTATAAAAAAAAGGTTGTTCACCCCCTTCCCAAAATAAAAACAAAAAACAACCATTCGGGTTTATAAGCTTTTTAGAATAATAGTAATAGCCCTGACTCGCAATCTCTGTTCCAGTTCATCCCAAAGGTGTTGGATGAGGTTGAGGTCAGGGCTCTGTGTGGGCCAGTCAAGTTCTTCCACACCAAACTCCTCCAGCCACGTCTTTATGGAGCTCGCTTTGTGCACTGAGGCACAGTCATGCTAGAAAAGTTTCTTCACCAAACTGTGCTCACAATTCAATAATTGGTTCTACTCTCTCTCTCTCTCTCTCTCTTTCTCTCTCTCTCTCTCTATCTATCTATTTATCTGTATCTTATATATGTATATAATAAGTCACATTTTACATTTACATTTTATATTTGATTTTCTGTGTCATCAGTTTCCAATGTGCACTTCAGACTTTTATACATACAAGAGTTGAAATATTGTGAAACTGCATTGTTTTTTTCATTATTCATAATCGTTCTTCAGTGTAAACCCTATAATATTTGCGAGGTTTTATTCATCATTCCTATTCATTTCCACATGACAATTATCCAACCTCTCTTTACTCCTGTGAGGTAAACAAGCTGTTTCTGTTGCTTGTCCTGATTGGCTGTCATTTCAGGGGCAAACACATTTCTTATACATTTGGGCAAAATTGGAGTAGCTTGAAAATGTATCTGGATATTCGTCCATAAGTTTATATCTATATAGACTGGGTTCATTTTTTCAGAGAAACAATATCAATCCAAAACTCACGGATCAGTGCACAACAACCCCTAACCACCCAGACAACTATATGGAACATACAACCAAACCACAGAGAAAGATTAGAAAACAAAATGTAAAAAGTCACAGATTAAACAGAAATAAACAGGTATGTTAATTAATCTCATGAAATTCAGTAACATGTTGGTTCTGGTCCACTTTATGTGCATGAGTATTAGTTATATGTTCAAGTAAAAATATGTATAAGTAGGAGAGTAAGTAGCCTATCAGTTAGAAGTAAGACCTTGAGGTCTGCAGGTATAAAATCTAGAAATAATGACCAAACCTTCAGAAACAGGTCATCTTACAGTATGGCAGCCTATAATATTTTATCGGGGAGAGAGTTAAAATCTCTCTGTTGGCTGGGACTCTTCAATGCAAGCGTGCAAAACACAGTTTCGGGCAATTAAAAGGAGCTTCTCAAGAAGTTTGGATTGTGAAGTAGGGAATTGCGATTCCCCGGAGAGAAGACTCATTACTTTAGAAATACAAGCCCAGGATCTGGAAATTAGTTTACACTCCCAATAGCAGTGGAAACGCAACCCATATCAGAATGGCACTTAATGCATAGAATAAAAAGGAAGCAATTTCTTTTGTGAAAACAAGAAGGGGAATACAATGTATGGAGAATAATATTGGGACACCTGTTTTTCAGGATTAGCGTTAGGCCCCTTACTTCCAGTGAAGGACAGTCTTAATGCTTCAGCAGACCAAGACATTCTGGACAACGCCATACATCTTTGTGGACACAGTTTGGGGAAGAACCTTTTCTGTTCCAGCATGACTGTGCCTCAGTGAACATAAAGACAGAGGTCTATAAAGACATGGCTGGAGGGGTTCGGTGTGGAAGAACTTGACAGGCCACACAGAGCCCTGACCTAAAACAGAACACCTTTGGGATGAACTGGAATGGAAAATTTGCGAGCCAGGCCTTCTCATCCAACATTTATGAGGTGCCTGACCTCATAAATGCTCTACAGAATGAATGGGCACAAATTCCCACAGAAACTCCAAAATCTTGTGGAAAGCCTCTCAAGCAGAGTGGAAGCTGTTATAGCTGCAAAGGGGACCAAATTCACATTAAAGTCAATATATTTCAAAGCAGTGTCATTAAAGTTCCTGTTGGTGCAATGGTCAGGCATCCCAATACTTTTGTCCATATAGTATTGGTAGCATTTGAAGTTTCCTTTAGTCTGTTACTTGTAAACATGGATGCAATGTGATTTTGCCTGCCAGTCTTCAATATATTAGGTACCTACTTTTCTTTCCAATTTTCCATATTTGTGATATAAACCCAAGACGAAACTCACTGCCTCACTAAACGGGAGGCTAAAGACAGAAAGGGACGTAACCTGGGTAGCACCTTATTTGCAAATATCCAAAGAAATGTGCCTTGGGAGTAATAAAAAATTTTCATAACTGCTTGGGGGACAGAGCATTATCTTTGAATAAGTCACCAAGTCCATGAATTCCTTTGTTCTACCACAAAGAGACCACAGCTGGGCCAGTGTCTGCGGGAAAGTCAGGATTTTGGACTATATTTCCTATTTTTCCTTCCCAGATATTTAGCATCATGCCAGACTCTGATACTGGTGTATATAACAAAACTGCGCATTATTTCTGATTTGATATTGCTTTTAAGTGACCAGACTCCATGGGGAGTGTGAAAAAGCAAATCCAGGAATCAATTCGAGTCTCCCTCTTAGGAAATGCAACCGTGGCCAGAAGGGGTGTGAATAATCAAGCAGCTGTAAAAGACCAAATTAGGCACATAAAGACACCCAAAGCTGTAGGTAAAGCTTTTAAAGCTCGGCCCGGGTTTTTGGCAAATACATCTAGAAAGTGCCCTTCGACTGCTCCAGGTCTTTTTTTAACTGATGCACAAATGAAGTCTTCACAGATCCTTCAAATCTGGGGATACTTGTACTCCCAGGTATGTGAACCATGGAAATTGACCATCTAAAAGTAAAATAGTCCAAGACATCTGTGTTATATGGGAATCATAATGGAAAAGCTTTGTATTCACTCCAGTTAATCTTGGAGCCAGATGTGTCACTAAAATCACTAGACGTCTGCCAGGATATTCGGAACTGATTGCTTGGGGGACAAGAAAAACAAAAGAATGTACAAGCCAATTTTATGCACCATATTTACCATCATTATTGCTCTTGTAATGGCATGCAGCTGAATTATTTCAGTTAATGGTTCTAATGCTAAGGCGAAGATATGCTTTTATAGGTTTATACACACACACACACACACACACACACACACACACACACACACACATATATATATATATGTATTTATATACTGTTGTGTTGTATAGTTTTTATTCTATTGTTTTTGCTGCTCTTACCTTTGTTTTGTCCACTTTCTGCCTTTCTGCCATAACAATGCAAACTTCCCACCTGTGGAACTAATAAAAGTTTATCTTATTTTATTTTATGTAATCTTGTCTCAAGAGAATTGGATTAAGACAGCACCCCTTGTGGAAGCTTCTTGGGATAGGAAAAGTTTCAAAGTAACGTCCAGTAGTTATAACAACTGCAAATGGTGAATGATATACGGTTAAGATTCATTTAGAGAAGCCTCCCAACTCAAATATCTCCAGTACGCCAAACAGGTAGCTCCACTCGACCCTATCAAAAGGAAGACAGCTAAGGCCTTCTGTTTCTCCTAAGTTGTAAGCTACAGAGCATTCAAAAACTTTTCCCATTGCTGGTTGAGGTGCATCCACGAAAAAAGCCTGTCAGGTCTGAGTTTATAAGAGTAAATTCTCCAGCCGCCTGGCAAGACATTTTGAGAGCAGCTCGCTGTCAACTAACATTAGACTGATAGGCCTGTAGAAGCCACACAAGGGGAAGACAACCCTTGTTGAAGGAATCTGAATACATATCTGTGAGGGGGCCTACCAGCATCTTACTGAACTTTGTGTACAATTCAGGATCAGAGCTTTATCAGAGCTTTAGCTCCCTTGAAAGTACAGATACACTCTATGGACAAACGTACTGGCCATTACACAAACAGGGACTTTAATGGCATTGCACTTTAATCTGGAGTTGGTCCGCCCTTGCAGCCATAACAGCTTCCACTCTTTTTGAAAGGCTTTCCAAGAGTTTTTCTGTGGAAATTTGTTGCCCATTCATTCTGTAGAGCACTTATGAGGTCAGGCACTGGTGTTGAATGAGAAGGCCTGTCTCACAATCTCTGTTCCAGTTCATCCCAAAGGTGCTGGATGGGGCTGAGGTCAGGACTCTGTGTGGGTCAGTCAAGTTCTTCCACACTGAACTCCTCCAGCCACGTCTTAATGGAGCTCGCTTTGTGCACTGGGACACAGTCATGCTGGAATAGAAAAGGTTCTTTACCAAACTGTGTCCACAAAGTTGGAAGCATGGTGCGGTCTAAAATGTCTTGGTGTGCTGAAGCATTAAGTTTGCCCTTCACTGGAAGAAAGTGGCCTGGCCCAAACCCTGATAAACAGGTGTGTCTCTATACTTTTGTCCACTTAGTGTGACTTCTGTGACTTCCTCAAGAAAGATGTAGAGGTCTTTATAAAATCATGTCATTATTTCAAGGTGTCTAGATCCATTTTTATTTATGAGAGAGAGAATCACATTTAGTTTTACTACATGTAAGACATGCAAGTACCCGGCTGGGTTTATTGCCTGATTCATAAATGATAACCTGTGTTTAACAAAGAAAAGAATGAAATTGCGTCTCCACTTTTCTAGTTATGAGCAGATCGGGCTGCATTCAGCTGTCTGTGGGTTAGATTCAATTGAGTCCTGAGATTATGTACTGTCCCTGGATCTGTCTCTTAAGAGCATCTTTTTTTTCTGGGTTGACATATAATGGCTCTACTAATATATGCATCTGCATTTGCAGGGCTTACATCTGGAGTTTTATTTCAGTCAGAACATGCTCCCAGTATGTATTAACTCAGCAAAGTGATGAATACTTAATAAAGTCTGGTTCAGTGTCTGCAGGCTGGCTCTCTATAAGAGGGAGAAGATAGTCAGATTGGATGCCAACTGTTCAGTCTACTATCTTGTCAAAAAAAAAGGAGAATAGCTCTGTCTGTAATAGTCAGTTCTAGAAAAACCTGATGAGGGATTGGGAGAAATATATGTTCTCAGTTATAGCCTCCTCCCGAAAGGGCAAAAGGCAGGCAATTAGGGAGAATTGAAATCCCCCCTGCTTTTGCAGCTATACGATGAATAGACCACCTGGCCCACCCTGCTCCTCTTTAATTTATACGTTCCACATCTGAAAGGTGGGTTTCTCGGAGAAAGGCTACCTGACATTTCTAGTTTTAAAGGAAAGAAAAGATTTTCTGGCATTTGATGAAGTGGTTAAAGCCATTCACGTGGTGAAATCATTTTGAGGTCACTCATACAGGTTTTCACACTTTCTATAGAATCTGGAAACTGATGTGATAAATGGAAGGGCAATGGTAGATCCAGTTATCATATACATAAAGACCAGACAGAACATATCTCATACCTAGTAATGTGAAAAATGACAAATCCAACAGAGCTTTCAGCGAGGGTCCATCCCCAAATGATACACTATATGTACAAACGTATTGGAACACACCTGTTCATCAGGGCTTGGGCTAGGCCTCAACCCCATCCACTGACCTCAACCCCATCCAACACCTTTGAGATGAATTGGAATGGAGATTGTGACCAGTCCTTCACATCCAACACCAATGCCTGACCTCATAAATACTCTACAATGTCATTAAAGTCCCTGTTGGAGCAATGGTAGGGCGTCCCAATACTTTTGTCCATATACTGTACTTCAAATCCCAATGCAAAACAAAACCCCTCAAGAAGAAAAGCAAATAACATTTGTTAAGTGTCACTGAGTATACAACTGATGGAATTTTGAATCTTTGAGTAGTCCAGAGAAGTGAACAGGGGAGTACATCTGTCTGGAGAGTAAAACGTCCAAAATAACTGTATGTTGAAGTGCTGTCTGACTCAGAGACAATGACTCATGTGTTTTCTCTGCGGCTACTTTTTCCACTGTCCTCTGCTCGGTCGGTCAAGGTCTTAACTCTTCGCGCAAGTTAAGCAGCCCTGTCCTCCAGAAAGGTGGTGCGGTCTTCGCTCTCAGAAATGCAGCTTTCTGTTTCAGCTATTCTTTTTGTGTTGACAGCAATGTCGCAGTTTCTGATGCAGAAGGATGTTTACCTTCTCTGCATCTTTATCCGTAAATGGCACTTTGTCAACATTAGTCAGGCTAGCCTCAAAGCAGGCCATGTGTGGCATGTTCTCCTCAGGATTTCTCATGAATTGCTGCTTCTCAATAAAAGTCTAAGTAAGTCTGGTTTCTTTGGTCAAAAATGTGAAATAATCGGCCTTCAAAGCAGGCTGGGGGAAACAATCCCCTCACTTTGAGAGAATCGTGTGACCCATTTTTGAAACTTGAACAATATTTAGGCACTACAGTACTACAAAAAGTGAGGAAAATTCAGTTTTCCACGAAACAGTCCCTTTAAGATACAGACAGTGACAGAATTTGAGGGAAAAAAGTGTCACGCTGACTCCATCAGTAGATGCCTCGGCTGGAATACCGCCTGAATTGAAGTCAATTTAAATTCTTGTTTTGTTTTGAGACAGCGGGTCAGCGGGCGGCCACTAGTCACAGCAGAATCAATAAGCAGCAAAAAGTCAATTAGCCTACTAATTACCCAACCACTCAATTAGTGGAAAGCACAGACGCTGGCGTATGGTCATCCGAGCGGCGCTGCCAAATAGCTTTGATATTACGCCGTCCTATAAAACCAGCAAACAGAGCAGAAAGGACTACTGAACAACACATATTGTCTCAAATCACCGTACAGTAGCGCTTCTACACATTAGCCACAGCAGAGCGGGCTCATACAGGCGGAGGAGCGGAGAAGCGGAGCAGCAAGCGCACCCGGATTTCCCCCCCAGGTCGCCGCGCTGGCTTTGTTAGCGGTGACTGGGCACTGCTGGATGTGTGCAACATAATGGAGGCCAAGGCAGCGGGCATTTAGAGCATTTTTTGAGCGCTGAGTCTGGCAGCAGTGGGTCCAGCTGGCACTCTGCTTTCGCGGGATCATTCTAAAGCAGGTCACGGTGGCTCTAAACGGCGAGCTCCAAATGCTACGTCCCTCAAGAACGGAGGGATAGAGGCAAAATGTCACTCATTTGCAGGCACTCGTCCTCACAACGGTACAGATTTCGCTTCCATCTGAGGGACATCTGGTATTAACCCACAGAGGTCACAGTTACGACCGATAAAATCATGCCGTAGCTTTATCCGAATGAGAAGAGTCGTGAAATTTCATGTAAATTCAAAACTTTCCCTCCAGACCACATTAGCGTTAATCAGAAGAAGAAAATGACCCGTTTCAGCTTTTATTCTGCACTCGCTATGTCGTAAGGGGCTTTAAGCTGCTCAGTAAATGAATACAGCCTTTTTACTGTAACACTATTTGAACAGGATCCGATTTACATGGGGTGGTGGGTAATATTTCTACTGCTGTTTCCTTTTGATTTTAGTCCAAATCCACCATGGCTGTCATTTTTATGGAGTGTGTTCCAGTGACAGGAAAGATTCTGCTGCCTTTTACCTTCTATGAAAGCCGTTGTAGAAATAACCGCAGGTTAGATTAATCCTGTGCCATGAAATAAAGACTAGAAATACCCTTGGTTAAATGAGGGTATACGTATACATGCATATCTACTGTATATATATATATATATAAAATGTTTTCTTATCTTATCTTATCTTAATCGCGTGCTATAAAACAAACTAGAAATAACCCCAGTCTGGAACTCTCCGGTGTTATAAAATAACTCCAGGTTATATTATACCACCCCAGATGACATAATTAAACTATCCTATACAACGGTTCTTTTTTTCCCCTTGTTTTTGTTGGGTGCTGTGATACTACACTTGGTATCCAAGACAGATTTCTTCTCCGGAGACGATCCTAATCAGGAGTTAAATCCTCTTCAAGGGGCAGCGTCCGGAGGGAACGCTACAGGTCACTTCTCTCTGGTTCCTTTTGTCATTATCTGCTGCAGGGACATTAGATTAGACAGCTTAGCGGAGCAGGACGCAGGATGATCGCACGTCTCCGGGGTTGATTAGTCATGCCTGGCATTAGGGTCCGGAAGGCCCAGCGGGTGGGATGCGAGGAACGAGAAAGAGTCAGAAACTTCAGATGCAATCGCCCTCAAGATGACCACCACGACACCCCTCATTCTCGGGCCATCAATCAGCCCCGGCCCCGAATGTCCGTTTCCACGGCGACGATGCCAGATCATTCCCTGGCAATTTGCAGAGGCTCAATTACAGACGCTCTAAAGTCTGCATCTTAATAGGTGTCTGGAGATCAGCGAGATAGTGACTGTGTTCCTTTTGATGAAGGGAAAGAGAAATGATAAAAGAGGCACGGGAAGAGATGAATAGCTATCAACTGAAGGACACAGACAAAGTAGAAAGGAAAAGGCACCGCAGCTTTTTGCCCCTCTGTGGTCCGTGATAAGGCGCGGGGAACAATGCACTTCAGCTTCAGGATTTTAAAACCCCAGGGCTCAATAAGACTTCGAGAATCTGCCAAGAGCTGCAAAGATCAGTCGACCTAACTGACTAAATCAATTCCAAAATAATAACAGTGCAGGCTTTTGCTGTCTATGTGTTGTTTGCTTGTACATAAGTGCTTCATAATGCTGTATAATGCTCATGTGATCCACACATTCATATTGACAGACTGTAATACTCTGCAGGAAGCGTAGGGGGTGATATAGCCGTTGTTTCACCTTCTGAATAAGACAGAGCCCATCCGCTCCAAAAGGGTGTAAATTGGAAAAAGTTTACTTTGCTGTGGCCACAATGACATGAAGACCAAAGGCTGCAAACAATTTATATAATTTTTTTATAAAATTTCACAATCCCAAGCAAAGATACTCTTTCACAGCAATAAACCACTGATGCACAAACATTTAAAAACAAATGCTCCCATGTTACACTTCTGCAACTTTGTACTATTCAGCTGATAATGTGATCAGAAGTATGTTGGTAGGTTGTTGCTAGGTTTTTGCTAGGTTACTACAGTACTCCAGGTGCAGAAGTGGGTAATTTGGATCCAGAAATTAAAAATTTTGTTTATTTCAATTTCCTAAACCAAAACTACCCTCCTCTCCCCAGTGGTTGCTGAGGGTATTATGAGGGCATTCCAGTTGATTGCTAAGGGGTAACAAGGTGGTTGCTATAGTATATCTGGTAGTCTGGTGGCAGTATTTTTTGAAGCTACATAAAACTGTCAGGTAGGTTCCTGACTTTATGTAATATGCATTATATGGACAAAAGTATTGGGACATACCTGTTTTTCAGGGTTTGGGTCCAAGTCAAGTCTCAAGTCTTTAGTCCCAAGTCCAAGTCTATGGGGTGCCATTTGTAAAAACATATGGGGCGCTGTTTGTAAAAACAGCTTCACAAATTTAGAACTGTCATTTTTTCATCATTTAGCACAATGTTCACACCATTTTCACACTTTTAGAGCTAAATGTGTTTAAAAAAAAAAAAAAAAAAACAGTGTTAGGTTTTGGTACATTTTCTTGCTGTGCAATTGTTAAATGTTAAATTTAAATGTGAAATCTAAATCTAAATGTTAAATCTTAAATCTAAATGTTACATCTAAATCTAAATGTTAAATCTTAAATCTAAATGTTAAATCTAAAACTAAATGTTAAATGTTAAATCTACATGTTAAATCTAAACCTAAATGTTAAATCTAAATGTTAAATGTTAAATCTAAATGTTAAATCTAAAACTAAATGTTAAATGTTAAAATCTAAATGCTAAATCTAAATCTAAATGTTAAATCTAAATCTAAATGTTAAATCTAATTCTAAATGTTAAATCTAAATCTAAATGTTAAAATCTAAATGCTAAATCTAAATCTAAATGTTAAATGTTAAATCTAAATGTTAAATCTAAATGTTAAATCTAAATCTAAATGTTAAATCTAAATC
>JBBIGA010051260.1:0-12868 GCA_037576975.1 Alestes dentex
TAGAAGGCAAGGGAGAGGAAGTCTGGCTGTTCACTAACAACAGCACATACCAGAAGTGCAGTGACATTTGGATGTAATGTTAAAAAAAAAAAACATATATATAACCCATCCTGTACTGGGTACACAAACCAGAAAAAGTCACTTTTATGCTAGCATGAATAAAGCATAAATATATAAATAAATATATAATGTGTCAAATTATCCATGGCAGACAACTCTATGAGTAGATACACACAACATAAAGTGCACATATTTATCACAAAGCTATTTGGAGCACAAAGGATGCAAATGTTACCCAAGTGCACCGTCACAATTCTAAAAAAAAAAACAACAACCTACAAAAAATAAAATGGAGTTCCACAAATGACCTGTTATTCTCCACTAAATTTCAGATATCGCATCGCGAGTATCAAAGAATGAAGCTCCAGCCTCAGAGGTAAACTACAGACATTTATTTGGCTCATGTCAGAAAGGCGATGTCCTGCTGGGCAGGTTTTTGGCAGGGACTGAGCTCTCTGATTACTCTGGTCACGTCGATGCAGTTCCCAGCAACAGCCTATTCTTGATATCACATATAGAAAATACATATGAGCTATGTATTGGTGTTATAAATATACATACTTTTACATACTGTTTACATATTGATTATTGTTACATATAGGCACTTCCATACATACACATATATGTATATGTGTGTGTACAAATGAAATGTAAATGGGGTGTATTATTATTATATTACACTTTATATATAAACCTGTGTATCAGTTGTGTGTGTGTGTGTGTGTGTGTGTGTGTGTGTGTGTGTGTGTGTGTGTGTGTGTTTTGTCTACAGTATATGCCCTATGAAGCTGGTTATGTGGCGTGTTTAATCCTGGCTGTTCTCTACATGCTGATAATCCCTATAGTGGGTGCAGTGCTTGCATGGCGATATTTCCATCATAAAAACCTCCAAATAGAAACTGAGCCATCATCACCATTGCCATGGCACCAAAGGAACATAATTGTGATCCCATGCCTGTCCGTTGTGGTCATTTTACTGTTGTAAGTAGTGCTCTCCTGTAAAATCTTAAAATCTTGTTGACTTCAGCTAAGTGATTTGTGACCTGAATGCAGTTTCACTTTATTTTTAGAAGAAAGCAAATATACCTGCTTGACAGCTTTTACATTCCTGACCCACATGCTTGTGTGTGTATGTGTGTGTGTGTGTGTTTCATCTGTAGCTCAGGTGTGATTCTGACGTTCACCACCAACAGCAAGATTCATCATAACTTGCCGTCAAACCTTTTTTACCTCAAGACGGACATTGGGGTCTTTGAGAATGCATTAAGTTCCGTTCCAAAGGTATACTCCCAAGTCACACACACACAGACACACACACAGACACACACACACACACACACACACACACACACACTTTCAGCACTAATCTCCAGAGCTTTGAGTATTAAAAACTCTGGAGCTTTTAATACTCTAGCAATCACCTCAAATGCCATAGAAACCAACTGGTGCAACCACCGAAAATACCACAGAAGGCTACCTAACAACAACCTGGAATACCACACCACCTAGAATGCCACAGAAACCACTTTTTGCAACAACCTAGAATACCATAGCAAATATCAATCATTGGCAACCACCAGGAGCACCACAGCAACCATCTAGTCCCTTGCTGTGGCAGGGAATTACTATGTAATTACTTTGCATAATCTTAATCTGTCTGACCTCTCATGACAGAAATATGTGTAATTCATCGATTGTAGCCAAAACACCAGGGTACTATCTAACCAGTTACAATTTGCCCCTGCAGAAAGTGGACTTCATCGTTGACCAGTTCCCTGTCTTCCGGGAGGAGATCATGGAGGAACTAAGGGGTAACTAAGAGCTTTATGCTGGATCTCCCGGCAGAAAAATCCAACCACACTTGCTATGTTAGTGACTTGTTCCAGATGGTTAAAACTGGTCATTGATGGTCAATATCTAGGTTGTTGTCAGTTTAGAAGGGTCAGGGTGGTTGACCAGCTGGATATCCAGCTAAAGTAGGTCAAAGTGTACCTTGTTCTAGTCAACTGGCCAAGCTCCACTTTGGACCACTCACTTTGGGATGATAGAAGTTCTCATCTGTTCCCACCAGAAAGCGACGAATTAATTGACCGAGCAATCTTCTCGTCTTTCAATCCTCAAATCAACATGCTTCGCACCAGTTTGGACATTACTGTTCAAGGTATTTTTACATATTTTAATTCCGTGAGATGGCTACCAAAACAAAGTACTGATGATGTAAATGGTACATTTTGGTCTGGTGTACCAACAGACGCTACCGGTGCACAGCGCCACCTGCAGGAGGTGCAAGACATAAGGACGAAAATGCAGGGAACCTACGGGTTCTTACAGGAGGAGCTGCAGCAGATGCGGAATCGACTGAACGAGCTTAACAGCACCCTGAACACTTCCAGTCTGGATGTGGACGCCAATTTTGACATGGTATAAAGAGCCACTGCTCAAATTCAACTTTTACTTTTTAATTAGGTAATAAAATAGTGATTAGAGACCTGCTTTATGCTATATATTATGCAAGTTTCAGTCAATTCTAGATATAACACAGACTCTAGAACCATGGTGTTGCAGGTTTCAGTCTGTTCTAGATATGTCACTGACTCTAGAGCCATAGTGTTGCAGGTTTCAGTTTGTTCTGGATATATCACTGACTGTAGAGCTGCACTGTTAGCAGGTTTCAGTCTGTTCTAGATACATCACTGTCTATAGAGCTGCGCTGTTAGCAGGTTTCAGTCTGTTCTAGATACATCACTGACTGTAGAGCTGCACGGTTAGCAGGTTTCAGTCTGTTCTAAATAAATCACTTACTGTAGAGCTGTATTGTTAGCAGGTTTCAGTCTGTTTTAGATATGTCACTGACTGCAGGTTTCAGGGACTAGCTCAAGCTATGTGTCTGAGATCTTGTGTATTCCCAAGGTCATTTGAAGTTCTTTCTTCTGTAGATACCCAACGTGGACGCTGAGGTGCAACGGCTCAGCCTTGTGTCCAAATTAAAAGGTGTAGAAAACCAGGTGGGTCAAAAAATGTTGATAGTTGTGAAACAGTAGCTGATAATGATAAAGTACGTAGATGTCAGAAAAATAATTTAATTGATTAAGCAACAAGCAGTTCTTTCACCTAGTTCTTTAGCAGTACACTATGGTTTAAATGGTCTTATTCGTGTCTTCAGGTTGTGACGCTCTGCTCTCTTCGAACTATCTGTGCTTATCAGATCATGCCACAAATTGAAGGTATGGTTATTAAGTTGGGCTGTTAAACAGTTTAAATAACTCATCATGATTAATCACATTTGCTCAAATTCAGCCCTAAAGAGACTTTTTTTCATTGTAATGTCTTGCTCTCATTCATATATCTTGTGGAGTCTTGCTCCAGTGGATGTCTTAGAAGAGAACTAGAAATATCCACTGTTGCTTTTGTCAGTTTGCTACTTGTTGATCAATCCACAAGTCTGTAGTCAGGATGGTGCTGAAGGTATCCCTTCATATCTAAAATCTGAACTGAATGACAGGGGCTACAGTCATAGATTTCATCATAGCAAGATGTGTGCGAGCAGCCGTCACCAATCCCTGGTCCTGGAGATCTACCTTCCTGACAAGTCTAGTTCCAATCACATTCAGCAACACCTACTCTGACAAATGAACTTCTTCTGAAGTCCCTGATTGGGTGGAACGTTAGATAAGGAGGACATGCTACCTGATGATTTCATATCCATCCATGGGTGGGAGTCCAAGAGAGCATAAGGACCCGCTTTCTCTGGGTGGGTAGGATGGCCAACGTGGGTGTTTAATCAGACAAAACTAGCAGTTAGTGTTCTCCTTTAAGCTTGTTGAAGATGTCCAATGACATTGCATTAGCAGCAGTTCGAGAAAGACAAAGGAGAGTCTTCATCTTTCCAGTGTTGATGGTGTCGTGTGACTGGGGTTGTCCTAGCTTTAGTAAGACAACACAGCTTGGCTGGCTGGGCCTGGCGGCTGCTCAAAATGTAGGTGGCTCTTTAGTTTGAGCTTTATGACGTTTCTAGCCTTTTACTTGAATATCCCTGGCCAGTCTGGAACAGTAGGCTCTTTTGACCACACAGTTTTGAAAAGGACCTCAGTTGTATGTTTCGCTTCATTCGCAGGGTTAGCTGTGGCCTTAAATGAGACAGAGGTAAAGTTTAGGAATTACAGCAAGAAGCTGCCTTCTTTAAAGTCCCTCTCAGACGCACTTTCTGACATCCAGGCGTCTTTCGACAAATCCAAGGCAAGCATCTACTACTATGACTACATCAGGTAAATGCATTGTTTGGCAAAAAAAAATCTAATTTACACAATCTACCCCTTACCTGACATCCTTGCCTGAAACTGGGTCCAGTTATCTAATAGACTAGCTCATGAATGTTCTTTTACTCTTTCCTCCTGTAGGTGGTCTGTGTCGGTCACATTCTGCACCCTGATCCTGATCATAACGCTGCTGATGTTGGCTGGACTGGTCATTGGATCTTCTGTGGTCATCTCTCCCACACTTTACCACTGTTGCCTGCCAGACCGGCTGAGACTAACCACTGTGCATCTCCTCTATGCGTGAGTAAAGCAGGTTTTGTAGAATAGCTGAAACATATAAATGCACTTTAACGCCCGGTTCGCTGTTGAAGCGAGAGGAATTCCACTGATTCTACTATTAAGCTGAGAACAAATTCAGAATGTCTAAATCAGAAAGTTTCTCAACAATGACTGTAAGACTGTAGTACATGACTGTATTATATACCCATGTATGTATATATGTATATTTTAGTGCTTCAGGGATGATATTCATCCTGTCCTGGCTCTTCATCATCATGGTCTTCGTCAACCTGCTTGTTGCCGGGAATATTTATGCCCTGACCTGCAGGAGCTCCTCTAATGGGGAGATTTTTGAGGTGAGCAGATAATGATAAATAAATAAAGACAAAAACCGGAATAAACAGGAGACTGACCAAGAATTGCACTTCTTTGATGCTTTGCCCTCACAGTTCTTGGACAAGCAGGACTTTCTCTTCAACAGCCTGAACGCCAACAATCCTGCAGACTCAGACATCGTTGCCACCAACCAAACTCTAAACAATACCTATAACATCAACGATAGACCAGACCACGAAAGGAAAGCCATCAAGACCTTCGAGATATACCAGTGAGTGATTGTTTAAGACCCACAGCACCATTCAAGACAGATAATATCAGATGTGCCCCGATACCCTCTTTAGTCACAGTGGGGGGGCTTAAATATTTATTTGATTAAATCAACAAACTCGAACACTTTCTTATCATCATTTCATCAAGATTTTGAGTATAAAGCCCACTTCATGGATAATAAGTGCCATTATTTTGAAGAATGAATATTAGCAAGCTTTCTGTTTTGCTAACAAGCTTGATGTTGTGCTAGTTAGCTTGCCTTGTATCCATTAACAGTCAAACCAAGCTCTTTCAGCTCTTTTTTGCTCATTTCATTTTATTTCACAATTTCCAGATGATATAAGATATGGTGATAGCAACAGTAACAGTAACCAAGAAAATGAGCTCAGGCTAATGCTAATTTTAGCCACAGCATCAATACAATCATTTCTCTATATTAGGGTTACTAGATTTGAGCCTGAGCACGTCCTCTTTTACCTGGACATGTCCGGGACACCTGCAAATTGCGGCCAGGGTTTTAGAATTGTCTGGGATTTTGAGCTGCCTAAACATTCATCACGTCGTGGGCATCTCTCATAGACTAGTTACTATCCTACACGCCTATTCACTTCAACTCGCGCTGCGGTCTCAAAAAGAGGGCATGTCTGGGGAAAAGAGGACGTCTGGTCACCCATAAGCATGTTTAAATTTCTGTAATTTGTAACCATGAGCATTTGAGTGGATTATAATAGAGACAGTAAGTCGAGACAAACATAAAAAAAAACACATAAACCAGATTACTGAACAACTTTGTTTGAGTTTGAGTGAGTAGAATGTGTGATGATCGGGGCCCGATGCTGTTCAGTATATAAGGTCGCCTCGTAGCTCCAGTGCAACTGAAGAAGCGAATTGTCAGGTCCCTTCAAGACTCTGTTTCTGAAAACCACCAAGATACTGATCCTAAACTCCATACCTCATCTTCACAAAGACACATATTAACTAGATCCAGTTCACCTGAGTTTTAGTCTTGACTTTTACACACCCAGTATAAATACGCCTGTGTTTGTTTGTGTTATCCGTGAAATATTGTGTTGTGGCAAAAATCTCTTGACTCAAGTCGATGGTAAAAGAGGAACACTGAGTACCCTCGGTTGGTTACAAGCTTGTGGTTTCATCTCTTTGCAAAGTCGCTATCATCACTGACTCTTTTATATTTGTTACTCTAGTACACAGTCAAATCAACTCCTTATCTTAGTTTATGTGAATTAAAATGCTTGTCCGGAGGTCTGTCTGATATTGTCATGTGGATGCAAGACTTACATATTTTAGAAAACAGTTTATTAACACATGTAACATCACAATAACCATCATATAGTGGTGGTAGTAGCCTAGAGGGTAAAATACTTGTCTCTGAACCCAGTGATCACAGCTGCAAGTTCAAACCTCCACTTTCTATTACTGAGTTCCTGAGCAAGAACCAAGGAGGATAAGGTAGGTTCATGGGTGCAGACCCCCACAGATGATGTAGTGATGTGATGTATAACTCATATTCCTGTTTTAGGGTCTAAAATGTTTTATTTTGTACATCTTAAATCGAAAACCTGAACATGCCACTCCATTTACCGTTCTCTTCAAGCACATAGCTCCTAGCAGCACGTCTTGTGTTCTTGTTCTGTGGTCCTGAGACCTAGGAGCGGCCTCATTGGTGCCCGCCCCCAAGTCCCCCCCAAAAGTCCCACCCCAAGCCCCGCTCCCCGCCACCGCCAAGTTGCCCCCCTATGTTAAAAATGCTATCTGCGCCTCTGTGAAGGTTCTCACCAGATTGTTCTTTCAAATGAGACTTCTTGTGTCCAATTGCATTTCAGGGGGTGTGAGGAGGGACGATCCCTGTTCTACAGCTTGCACATGGACGACACCTTTGATATGGATGATTTCCTCAACACAAGCAAGGTAATGAAGCAATTTTTTTTATCAAGACCCTCTTATAAAGGACATTGATGGACTGTTGTTGAAATCCACAAATAACTACCTGAAAAATCTGATCATAAAATACAAAGACAGGTCTTATGATGAGACAGGAGATTGCCTAGATTTCCATCCGAACATTTTTACACATTATTTGAAGGATCAGTCAAGAGAGGTTTAGTGAAAACAGCCAATTTCAACTTCAGTTTGCATTAAAAGGCTCACATACTTTCATGGCTTAACAAAAATGCAAAACATAGAAACCTGGAAACCTAATTATTGTCTACATACTGCTCTAATGACATTTTCTGTAAGTTTATGTGTCACTTTACTGAAGGGTGGTCTTTGTAAGGCTGCACAACACCTACATAAGTCTTTCTTGACCATGAGCCATTTATAAAGGCTTAGTCCAACAAGAAAACTGAAGCAACCTCGAAAGCAGCCTTTATGACTAGTGATGCTAATTGGAATACAGTGGTGCTTGAGAGTATATGAACCCTTCAGAATTGTTTGCATTTTCCATAAATATGACCTGAAACATCATCAGATTCTCACACAAGTCCTCAAAGTAGATAAAGAGAACCCAGTAAAATAATTGAGACAAAAATATGTCACTTGGTCATTTAGTTATTGAGGGAAATGAACCAGTATTACATATCTGTCAGTGGCAAATTTATGTTTACCTTTCATCTCAGTGTCTGGTGTGACCCCCCCTTTTGCATCAATAACTGCAACTAAACATTTGCGGTAACTGTTGATCAGTCCTGCACATCGGCTTGGAGGAATTTTAATCCATTCCTCCTTACAGAACAGCTTCAGCTCTGGGATGTTGTGGGTTTCCTCACAAGAACTGCTCACTTCAGGTCCTTCCACAACATCTCAATTAGATTAAGGTCAGGAGTTTGACTAGGCCATTCCTAAACATTCACTTTATTCTTCTTTAACCATTCCTTGGTAGAACGACTTGGGTGCTTAGGATCGTTGTCTTGCTGCGTGACCCACTTTCTCTTCAGATTCAATTCATGGACAGATGTCCTGACATTTTCCTTTAGTGTTTGCTGGTATAATTCAGAATTCATTGTTCCATCAATGGTGGCACGCTGTCCTGGCCCAGATGCAGCAAAACAGGCCCAAACCAAGATACTACCACCACCATGTTTCACAGATGGGAGAAGGTTCTTATGCTGAATTCAGTGTGTTCCTTTCTCCAAACAAATTCAAACCAAAAGGTTTTATTTTGGTCTCATCCATCCGCAAGACATTCTTCCAATAGCCTTCTGGCTTGTCCATGTGACCTTTAGCAAACTGCAGACGAGCAGCAATGTTCTTTTTGGAGAACAGTGGCTTTCTCCTTACAACCCTGCCATGAACACCATTGTTGTTCAGTGTTCTCCTGATGGTGGACTCATGAACATTAACATTAGCCAGTTAAAGAGAGGCCTTCAGCTGCTTAGCAGTTACCCTGGGGTCCTTTGTGACTTGGCTGACTATTACACACCTTGCTTTTGGAGTGATCTTAGTTGGTTGACAACTCCTGGGGAGGGTAACATGGTCTTAAATATCCTCCATTTGTACACAGTCTGTCCTACTGTAGATTGGTGGAGTCTGAACTCTTTAGAGGTGGTTTTGTACCTTTTTCCAGCCTGATAAGCATAAACAACCCTTCAAATAACCTGCTAATCCTAGAGTTTCACATGCGTTGGTCACTGACAGATATGTAATATTGGATCATTTTCCTCAATAAATGGCCAAGTGAAATATTTTTGTCTCATTTATTTTACTGGGTTCTCTTTATCTACTTTGAGGACTTGTGTGAAAATCTGATGATGTTTCAGGTCATATTTATGGAGAAATGTAGACAATTCTTTAGGGTTCACAAATTCTCAAGCACCACTGAAACCCGTATAACAGCTTATGTAGATTTATGTTGGTTGGCATGAAAGACATATGTAGGTCCAGTGTATCCTTACGAATGCAACACTTTAACTTTCAGAAGCTGAAGCAACCAGAGTAATCCTGTTTTACTCTTCTCTTCTGCAGTACCTGACACAATTTAACAAGAACATGCAGGCTCTGTCCGTTGACCTGCATGACGTAATGCTGATTTTAACCAAAACTCAAGCCATTGTGGAGGAATTTAGCAACTACAGCAACCTTGACCAGATCAACTACAACGACCTTCGAGTGCTGGTACAGTCTTTCTGCCTTTCTCTGTGTCTTTTCTACCAACTGCAAAGATTTTAGTTACCATCAAACAGCTATTTGGTAATCCTTTGGGTCTACATTATGGGTCGGTTTCCCGGACAGGGATTAAGCCTAGTCCTGGATTATGTAGTGCTGTGAATAGAGATTTTCCATCGAGCTACTCTATAGAGCTACTCTAAGGTGTGCCCATTAATACGGGGATTCAGGACATTCTTAAGCAGTTGCACACCATGCCTGAGGTCCATCCCATCCAACATTCAGAACCTTTGGCTGCTCCACCCAACATTTAGCCCCTTTGGGATCTCCAGCTGCGATATTTCAGATATGTTGTAGTACTGTTTCTGGTCTTGAACTAGTCATCCCAATCAGTACATGACGTCACCAATGCTCTCATGGCTACAATCGAATCCTCACAGCAATGTTCCAGCAGCTAGCCTCTCCAGAAGAGTTGAGGTTGTTGCTGCTGCGACTATTAATTCCCTTGATTTCAGAAGAGCAGGGGTCTACACACTTTTGGACAGTGTGTGTTCTTCAACACTTGTTCCCAATCATTATTAATCTTGTTGTTTTTCCCCCTAGCTGGCCCGTCCAGTGGTGAAAACAGACCTTGACACTTTTGCAGAAACACTGGCGACGGCAGCACTAACGGTGAGCTCCGGACAGATAAATGTAAAATGAGAAGGTCTAGAGTTTGACGGCTGTAAACAGTTTGTTTACATGTGTTTTATTTACAGGCAAATGACTCCGTTCGAGAGAATCTCACGAGTGAGGCAGCCAAGGCCAGGCAGCTGGCGAAAACCGTCCGTCTGCAAGACCAGAACAGGGTGAGCTGAGTTCGTACCTGAGGTTCTCCAGTAGCTTTTGCATGCATATTTAAAACCATTCTCTTAGCTTCACTTTTAAACAAAGGAGTTCGATATGGGATTTCAAACTAGTCTCAAACCATTCAGTAGTCCATGAAGTCCATTCAGGGAAACTAAGCTGCAAAAACCACAAAGATGCAAAGTCAGACAAGGTTATTGATCCCAGAGGTAGTTGCTTATGTTACGATTGCACTGACACACAGAGACACAAAGAACAATACATGATATAAAATACGAAGTCTAAATTAAATGCAGTAAAAATATGTAAATAAATAAAGGCTTCATGGAAAGTTATGACAGTGAGGAATCAAAGCAATAGGCCCATCTACTCATTTAAAGATGTTTCTTTTTATCTCTTTCTATTTCCTTCTATTTCTCCAGCGCAACATGAGTTCCAGTGTAGAGGCTCTGGCAACCATCAGTCAGTATTACAAGGTATGAGGAGGCTTTAAACTTCTTTAATAGGATTGTCAGTTTATTAGAAACATCCACTTCATGCTTCCACTCACTGGCCACTTTATTAGAAACACCCACCTTGTGCTTCCACTCACTGGCCACTTTATTAGAAACACCCACCTTGTACTTCCACTCACTGGACACTTTATTAGAAACACCCACCTTGTGTTTTCACTCACTGGACACTTTATTAGAAACACTTTCCTTATACTTCCGCTCGCTACTCTAAAGCTCACTATGAAACCGAACCTCTTAATGAAACCATATCACTATGAAAAGGAAATTTCTAGGAAATTAAAGAAAATTGTGATGAAAAGTGGACAGATTAAGGCTGATCAAGGGGTAAAACTGCTGAATTTTCCCATTACTTTTTCTGATCTGCCCCTTAAATAATAGAACCTCCTGAATCGATGCCTCATGTTTAAGATTAAGGGGTTTCACACTCATGCCTTCGATCCACTTTTAAGGTAAAATGAAAAGATTGGTTCACAAATGAACGGCCACTTAATTCAAATGAAGTGCTCTGGAGTATTTTCAGGGGTAAATTAAGGGAGGGTTAAGCTCATTTTAAGTACATCGTATTTCGTAGCAATATAGATGTACTTTTACAGACACTAACAGACAATTTATCGTATTTTTTGCTTTGATCTTTTCTTCTTCTAGGTGAATGCAAACAACACACTTCTGAGAGCTTCCAAAACGGGGAACTGGCTTCGTGTTCAGGTTCCTTACATTGTGCAGAACGTGAGTCGATTCTATATATATTTTTTTACAGGCTATCCATACTCTGTGTTCTGTTTCTTTCATGATTTTATATGCAAAGAGTGGTGAAATCATGTACAGCTACTTGATATGGTGGACGAACTTGTTTTAATATAAAGAAATGTATCATTAGAGGAATAGTCGGTTTTCCCTGCACATAGTCGAAGAATAGAAATGCCTTCATATGTTTATATGAGCCCACTGACTTCTATTATGAAGGCATTGTGACTCCAAAGGCTTTGTGATTGAGGGGCAAATGTGGAGTATCTCTTTAATTCACGGCATTATGGTTTGTTTTAGGTGTCTGAGTGCATGACGGAGAGGGCGAGCGAAATGTTAAGCCGGTACTTTGGCGTCGTCAGATACACGGTGGGTGCCTGGTTTCATATTTTAATACAAAATCTCCAGAGCGTGGGTCAAAAGGTCAAAAAACAAAACCTGGTATTATGTTTTTCAATGGGTGTCGCAGTTTGGTGATTTTCCTGGTTCATCTCACCTGTGAACTGCCAGGTTGAATGTTGGAAATCAGCCTTCTGGCACCGAAGTTCATGTCCTAAGGGTTAAAAGATTGTGGTTACATGCAGGATTCTTCATAATTGGTGGAACTGGGCCAGTAAGCATTGCAGTCTCAGTTTTTCCTGCATTCATTTGATTCCACAGACAACAACGTTCTTTCCCTGTACAGTGGAGGTGAATGGAACCATACGTCTCCAGCACAAATCCAGCCATTTTATTCTCCCCCCAGTGAAGCTGCACAAGTCTCTCAGTGTTTATATGGAAGTTGATGATGTAAAATAGTGGAGAATCTGAACTAAGTTCTTTGGGGACTATTTGGTCTCAAAACGCCCTGCATGTATCCCTCCACCATGAATGGATTTTAGGCCCAAAGTCTTCACAAAACTCTGGCAGAACAACGTCTCAGGCGTCAGGCAGCGCGACCAGAACCATTTGATGGAAGAACTTTCAGTGAGGAGATTTTAGAGGCAGATGTCTGGTTCCATTCACCTCCACTGTGAACAAATATTTGATGCTTGATGTAATACATTTTTATAAATGTTAATGTAGGTTGAAATCAGTTGTTATGTAAGACTTCAGTGTTTCAGACATGGTGTTTCTGCAAGAGTGCCATGTGGAGATATCGAGCGTGGAGTGGGACGTAATTTAAAAATAATAATTTTTTAACAAAAGAACAAGAAACGAGACTAAATGAAGAACTAACAGAACAGTGAACTCACCTAGGGGACAAAACACAGATCTATCTAAACTCACAGAGTAAAGAGAGAGAGAGAGAGACAGACAGAGAAAGAGAGTGAGAGAGAGAGAGAGAGAGAGAGAGAGAGAGAAAGAGAGAAAGAGAAAGAGAGAGAGTGAGAGAGAGAGAGAGAGAGAGAGAGAGACATACAGAGAGAGAGAGGAAGAAACATAGAGAGAGAG